>CM060953.1:148077127-148314627 GCA_030765055.1 Mantis religiosa
AATAATAATAATAATAATAATAATAATAATAATAATAATAATAATAATAATAATAATAATAATAATAATAATAATAATAATAATAATAATAATAATAATAATAATAATAATAATAATAATAATAATAATAATAATAATAATAATAATAATAATAATAATAATAATAATAATAATAATAATAATAATAATAATAATAATAATAATAATAATAATAATAATAATAATAATAATAATAATAATAATAATAATAATAATAATAATAATAATAATAATAATAATAATAATAATAATAATAATAATAATAATAAACGACAACATTGCGTCTGTTATTACCAACAACAGCAGGTGTTATCTTCACTTCATTCAGACTGGTGGTTTACAACTAATGTTAGTTACCACGTCACATGTCGTGACAAAACACACTACACAGATATAACAACTGCTACATATTCACGCAATGAGGCACACGTCTCGCTCAAATCTTCTTATTAATTATTATTGCTTTTATCGCATGAGTGGAAGTCCATTCAGAAGACCGATTGTTAAAGATGTAATTCCACTGATGACAATTGCTTGTTAGTTTCCGCTAATTAATGCAATGGAAGCCTTTTAGTGTATTAAATTCCACTCCCAAACAGACGGCGATAATGGGCACGGGGTTTATTTAAAAAGTCCGTTGGGGCATGTCTTAATGAATGAATGATGAGAGAGGAAAAAATTGCTAGCGTGTCTCTTTGCCAATCAGTTAGGACCGAATAAATGGATTGACTCTTTATAGAAAGTTTGGTAACGAATGTTTAACAAAACTGACATGAAATTACACACAACCGTTGGCAATTTATTCAGATTGCATCTGCTCATAACAAAAGAGGTTTAATGTATTATCTGTTTACAGTTACAATAGTTTCGATTAGGTAAGAGTACTTTTATACAAATAAAATTGCAAGTACAATTTTCTGACAATTTTTCATTTTATACTTCGGATATTTAGGCTCAAGTAAGCCAGAAGCAATTTTTTTTTTAAATTATCAACACACTAAACTCTCCAGCGATGTTACAGCCTAACAACTTTGTGGTTTAATTAAGGAACGCATGTTTTGATCTACCCTTTACGAGCCTATAAAATCAAGATCTATACCCATTTCATAATCCAAGTGCCTCCAACTACAACGCTACATTTTCAAAATTCATAAAACAATGTTGTGTGAAAATATGAAGTAAATAATTTGGAAGCTTTTAGTGGTCACTCGTCTGAGACGATAGAATCTGGAAATTGTTTCTCCTAATATTGACTAATTACTTCATCGATGTACGGGCCTATTAGCTAAATGGGAATGCACTAATTGTTAACGACGCTGTTAATTGTCAGGATCAGCGACGTCAGTGTGCCGGAATTTCTTCCCGCAGAAGTTCTTTTGCTTGCCATAAATCTGACATAGAGCTGTGGATTCCAAGTAATTAAAAAATCATCGCCTGAAACGTGTTTCAACCCGTTACCTTAGGGTCTATAAGCGAGAAGCATCCACGTCGGTTGTATAGTGCATCTTGTGTATGTTTACAACATTTTAAGGGCAGAAAATAATTGTTCTGTAGTACAGGTAGACACAGGAAATGTATATGAAGACGAGCCCAGAAAAACGGGTTAACCCACATTTTTTTAAATGAAGAAAGAAAGTGTTTTGTGAAGAGGTTTTGTGAATAGTTAACACTATTTTATTTCATCTCTGAGAATATGGGTCTTAAGAATGCAGTATATTTTGTCAGTATTATCCTTAATAGACTCCAAAACATGAATGATGTAATAAAATTAATAAAAATAAAATAAGAAGAATAAAGTGAAAACCTTCGTCAGCTTTTACTCAAGTTTTATTCTAAATACATTATACATACATGTTAGGCAAAATTAATAATTAAAAATGTCTTTTGGCATTTTTAAACATCGTACACTTTGGATTATTCCACTTTTCAATAAGTATATCATTTTGGAAAGTAGGTGTAGCTTTTTAGCTGTAGCTCAGCTGATAAAAAATGTTCATCAGTAATATTATGAGAAGCTGTGGTCAAAGATTTAAGAGTTTTATAGTACTCATGATAAATTGGTTAGACACAATTCATCAGATTCTGTAAGTCCTTTAATTTCGCAGCATTTGTAGGTCTTGGACCATTCTATTTTGGACGAAATCTCATGTAAGCGAAGGTTTGCCAGATATTTTCCTTCTAATGTCCAAAATGTCATAATCCTTAATACCAACGTAAGTATTTAAAATATAGCTTAAAGAGGTGGTCTTTAAATACTTTCATGCATGCCACCTCACTCAGGAGCATATTTTGCCCTGATTCTGAAACTGTTCTTTTCTGTAGTTCATCCAGAAGAGGCTTTGCAGAAATGAACATGTTAGTTGTCATTTTGACAGTATCAAAAGGATTCTTTACCCTGGTTTTCTTCACTAGCTCTATTCACTGATCTGAAACATAAATGTAAGCTGCTTGTCTCTTATTTTTCTCCATAAGGCCGAAGTCACGGTCACAAGGTAAAAATCTTTGAACGGCTACTAGATGGCAGGCGCAGAGGACAAACAGGTTAGTCAATTTTTGAGATTATACGAGTAGCATATCACGAAACGCAAGAACGTCATCTCTCTCTATTTAGCGTTGGAAGATAGACCAACACAAGAAAAGATAGCTCTCTGCCGCAACAACAGAGGGCAGCACTTATCACAAAATGTTTTATTTTTAGGGTTAGCCCGTTTTTCCGGACATGTCTCCATATTCTCGTATCATGCTTTCCTTTCCGAGGTCAATCGTGGATGTTTTTCGAGTGTTTCTACGGTCACTGAGAAGAATATATCCCCCCAAATGTTCTGTCCTTCACTTCACTTGGCTATTTCAGGGTTGGCGGAGTTTCGGTGTGAATGGCGGGTGTTATTCTAGGTAAAACCTTGTCCTCTAGTAGGTAGGAGGTCTCTGAGGCCTCGCAACCCCCTTCCAGAGAACGTGTAAGCCCGCAAAGACGCCGATTTCAGGGCAGTTCAAATCTATAGTTGTTCGGGATCCTGCTCTTTGTTTATCCTCAGACTTTCCTCCGCCACCCTTAGTATACTCGCTCATAGTCTTCCTTCTGGAGGGCGCCACGTCAGGGATATACACAAAATATTCCATAAATCGAGATACTAAGTTTCCCTTCCAAACTTTTCACAGTGTTTTTCAGAGCTCTTATCTGAAGGCCGAATAAATCTTACACCGTCAAAATCGTTACATAGGGGAGAGTCGTATAGTATCGGCCGGCCTGCAATAACGGCCACTACTCTCTTTTCGCCTCCATGTGGCATAAGTTTCCAGTAAGCAGTAGCAAGCTTGTGCATCCACGTGCGCTATAGTCGGATATCTTCTTCCTCTCTTCAGTTTTTTCTCTGCTCTGAGTGCTTGATGGTGGTTAGTGTAGCTCTTAACGCAGGGTCCATAGCAGCGCTATATTTGCGATCTCTGTAAACCAGTGAGCTAAACATTTGCGAACTTAACAGAAATAGTGACAATAAGTTTCCATGCTTTTGTATTCTACTATTGTTCTGTAAGTGGCAGCGCAATGCATCACTGACAATCTATATTGTAACAGAAAAGGCAGTGGCCGATGCTGTAAGACACATGCTACAAGCCTTATAATTCCAGCTTTCTTTTTACTTTCGATGTAATAAAGTACTGTAAATAAAAAATGAAAGTCGTTACAATATACCATCTATAGAACATATCTTGAGGTAAGAGAATAATATAGTAAGATTCCCATTAACCACCACAGTTGCAGAGTAAAGTCGAAAAACTTACCCCGGCCGATACTGCACGACCTTCTCCTGTAGAAGAATTTTGAATTTTGCTATTCAAGACAACGGAGAGTTCCAGTTATAATTATGATTACAGTTAGAATTGAATTTATTATGAATTACACCAGAAAACATGATTTTAGTTTCAATGAACTAAGCCACAAAAAAGAGAAAACTCCTATATCTTGTAAGCATATACAAAATAAATTTTTCACTCATTTCCTTTCATCTCAACAATTTTTATATGAAAAAAGACTTATTTCTTATCCTCTTAAAATCGGCTCTGGTGTTTACTTTAAATACTATATGTTTAAGATATTGACAGGAATAGTAATACACTGCCCACCTCTGTGATGCCGGGCTAGATTATCTCCTTCACCTTTAAGCCGTGTGGCAAGTTCGACTGTCGGAGGGTGAGTTACTTGGATAAGGATTTTTACGGGGTTTTCCTTACCCTAGAAGATGAATGTCGGATACTTATGCTCCTAGGACACCGGGCTTATTTCAGCATCATTTCATCTGTTTCACTCATCGCGTTACATAAGCTGACAAAGAACGTTAAACATTATTAAAAAATGTATTTTGTTTAATTTTGTGCAAATAGCCCTTGTAGTCCTATTCATTATGGCTTAAATTTACATGCATCTTTGTATAACTGGGAAAGTTAAATAGACTAAACGGAGGCCGCGCCGTGGCTCAGTGGTTAGACCGCTTGGCTCTCACCAAGGCGGCCCGGGTTCGATCCCAGGCGACCGCAAAGTGAGATTTGTGGTGGACAACACGTCGCTGGGGCGGGTTTTCTCCGGGATCTCCGGTTTCCCCCGCCATCTCATTCCACCGGTGCTCCATATTCATCTCATGTATCATGTGTCATCGCCTGCGGTGCATATCTAGTAAAAGCGGGCGTTAAACACTACACGCTTTCTGTAGAAAGAAATATAGCACTCGTTAAATAAACGTACGCCCGCCATGGTAGCGTGTCTACCTCACGTTCAAGAGGTCCCGAGTTCGAATCCCTGTCAAGGTGAGTTACCTGGATAAGGTTTTTTCCGGAGTTTTCCCTTATCCTTAAAGACGAATGTCGGGTAGCTCTAAGCTCCATGGACCCCCGGACGTATTGAGCATCATTTTACCAATTTCATTTATCGTCCGATATGACTTAACGTTGGAGGACGTAAATTACACCAATGAGCTTTCTAAATATTCCATGTTTACTTTTTCTAGGTGTAAGAACATCATTCAACGAAACATGTCTCAAATTTTGCTATTCTTCTTTTTCCATTTCCTCCGTAAGATCTCAATTCTTTGCATCCAAACCTTGTGTCCTCATAGTTTGTAAAATTAAATACTTATTGGGCAAAAATGTATTATAAGTAACGTAAATGGATAGAAAACATCCATTTCTATATATTTTTGTAATACATTCTAAGGAATTTGTGTGAATTTGTAATGGCTGGAGAACGTTTAACACATTAATGCCATATAGTGTTTATTCTAGAGTGTCATGCACTCAGGCGTTTTTACTGAGGCTATTCAAAAATCCTATGTTTGGAGTATGGTTATTGAAATACATAGAGCACAGTCCTACCCTTCCAAAACACTTTCTTCCGTTGAAGAAACATTTCTCGAGTTCAGTAGGAAACTAACCTGGAACCACTAACACAGCGAATAGATTCCCACATTGTGCCACTAAGAAGCTTTTATCACATTCATATAATTTTCTTTACAATTTCTCGTTTACTTTTATGTATCCATCTTCATAGTCTAATCTTACAAAAGTACTTTTTTGCGTCAGGTTAAACGAGATAAATGTTTGCAGAAATGGACTCATTACACATTTTTGGAAAAGAGGAATGCAGGACACTTAATTAATACTAAAATAATTCAAAACTACTGGTACATACTGTTCTCTAGGATAGGATAGAATCTGACGGAGGAGATTCAGCACTACGATAGACTTGATCTGTTGTAGGACAAGTGGGACATCCCCGGAAGGGAAAGATGAAGTGAGGGTAAACAGAGGACGGCTAACCCAAATAGTCACGACAGTGTACAAGGCAGGGTCCCTACCTTTCACCGGTTTAAAACTCCCCGGCAGGCCAATATAACCGGCGTCCCACTCACCAGAAACGGCCCACTACGCCGACCCTCAGACCCAAGACCATCCGAAGAAGGATGTGTTTACCAGGAACATATCATCCTGCCATGCAGCGTCAAGACTCGCGCCGACACTTCTACCCGAAAGAGACTACCGGAGGAGAGATGATGTGAAATGATAATGGAGATGAAATTGTGGCACAGGAAATTTGGGTGATGAAATTTGCCTATCAAGTGATCTTGGAAAACCTGGCGAGTCTGACGATTCGGGAAAAACCCCGTAAAAACCCATAGGTCAAGTAGGCCGGACACGGGAATCGAACTGGACCTCCTGAATGCGGGCTACAGAGAAACCCCCTGGTTATACTCTAATAATTGCGTTAATACAGAATAGGAAGAATATTATCTTGAAAATGTGTGGCTGGACCTGCAAAATAACTTTAAGATTAAGCTTGTTGGAGAGTTTCCTTGATCGGTAGCAAAATGCTGGCATGATTTCTCATCTACTTTTCTGTTATTTCCTCTTCATTCCGTTTCCTTCTTATCTCATGTAAGAGGTGTGTTTCTAGGTTTAGTGACGTAAGACTGTGTCGATCAGATAGTGTCAGTGGTTGCTCAAAGAAATCTGGACACTAGAAGGCTGCTTGGTTGACGGGTCGGTTTTCCTCTCTCTAGATCAGAGGAAGACAGCTTCGAGAGTTTTGACGTATTTCAGCCGGGAGCAAGGCCTGCAGTGCGTGTCACGTCAGCCAAGACCCGTGTAGCACCAAGTTGCCTATATAAATGGCGCTGTGAGTACAGAATCTGAGGGTTCAGTCAGGTGTAGCTCAGTCGATACAACAATGTAGCTGCCACGTACCAAATGGAACTGTTAAATTTACAACGTGATGATTTATTGAAGGACAAATATACACACAAGAAAGACTTGGCTGATTTTTACAAGAACGTCCCCCAAACTAGATTTCGGAGGTTGTATTCACTTGCCGCACGGACATTGTGTATGTTTGGCTTGACATATGTGTGCGAACAATTGTTTTTCTGTTATGAAATTAGCTAAATTCAAAGCCCGAAGTACCTTGTCGGATCACAATCTGACATGCAATCCTCGACTACAAATTTCCTACACATTGCGTCTTGACATTGATAAACAGGTTAAATAAAATCGAAACAGAAAGTGTCTTACGTCCACGTAATTTTGCTCTGCATAGGTCTCTAATTTGCAGAGATAATTAGTTTGTTTTATTTGATTTACTTTATAACATACCTGACCTTCAAACTACGAGTTGTAGTTCTATACATTTTCTCATAGCACAGAGCTGAAATGTAATTGTTTATAAACTGTGACCAATTGTGTAATTAAGGCAATTAGCATTAATATTACAACACACAAAATGTAAGTTGTAGATATATTATGCCAAAAACGTTTCCTGTCTTTCCTACGCTATCGGAACCCCAACACATCAAACTATTTCCTTCCTCTTTGGCAGCAGAAATCAGCGCGGTGACGTCACACGCTAACCTGCCTTTCGTTCGGCGGCATATTTATTGGTTAGGAGCTGACTAACTACACCGCCACTAGCTGTATTCCCCTGCTCTAGATATCTTCGGAAGTAAGAGGATCTTTGAGGCTGGAATTGTTAGGGGCTTACGAGCGTCTCTCTACCTGTGACCAGGCGCTTCCTTGGTTCCTTCACTGCACCCCTTCCTCCTTGGGAGGATAGTAGGTGTATAATCTTAATGCTTATCTTCCTCTACCTTCTATAAGTACTAGAAGATGCCATGCTTAGACTGTGGGTCATAGAACTAGCAAAGGCTGGACTTAGTACAAAAATGTTGCTACTCTAGAATACTTAATCAGTAACTATGTCGTTGGTTCTAATGATATCCAATTCTTTAATTAGAAGTAGATCTGTGTATCAGACTAATTAGGGTAATCTTTGGAAGTAGTGCACAAGAGAGCGCCCTGAAAAAATAATTAAACTAATTTTAAGTAAGTGTTCCAGTTCTACTATTATACTCGGATTTTCTTTCTTTTGTTTTTCAACTTCTGGCGCTCTATGTACTCGGTACGATTAGTGGGTTGAATTTTAATGATGATGCAAATGAGTCTGGTCCCTGATTTTCACGTTTATAGGCGAGAGAACTCTAGAAATCTTTATCTAGGTAATCTCTAGCCCTAGTTGTTAGATTTGCAAGCCTATGTTTTAATGACCGTTCCGCAGCTATTCACAAATGCTGTTACATTTAGGGTAATGCGGAGCGAAGTGTTACAAACTTTACTTCTGTATGACGGGGAAACTAGTTTTTATGTTTACATATCTTCTGTTCCTTTTTACAGAATTCGTCACAGGCATTTTAATTTTTGAGGCTGCGGAGTATCTATTAAATCAGAAGCTACGAGAGAATTTTTTATAACTGTATCCGATTATTAAATTACGACTATGTTGTCTCATGCACAAAATCATACCGCTTTTGCTTGGTTTATAGGTTAAATTCCGAGATTCCTCTCTCTTTCTTTCCCTCTGTATTCCATCCCTCCCACAGACTCATGCTTCATCTTTCTATTCTCATTCATACTTGCCCCCCTTTTCTGTCTCTCTGCAATTTATGTGACATGTGGTGTTCTGAAAACTGTTAACAATAAACTTGTCATGGACGTTAATGAACATTAAAATAAAAATAGAATGTTTAAAAATACACAAATTTATAACTTCCAAGATTATACTTTCTATATTAAAAGTTACATCAGACGAAACTGTAAAAATCAGTGGTATAACAAATCAAACAGCAAACTGCATGATATAATGACTAACGTATTATTAAGACCTCCTCTTAAACAACTGAAACGTAAAGAACAAGTGGCTTTAACTAGACTAAGAATTGGTCATTGCAGTATCATGCATACACACATCATAACAAACGATCCAGCCCCCATATCTGAGATGTGTCAGATAGCTATAACAACTGTACATATAATCACTAAATGTGCTAGATACACAAAGTGGCTTCCATCTGATGATTCTACTGTACTTAATGATCCTAAAATGATCAGTAACACTCTACAATTTACAAAAGATGCTTCATTATTTCAGTTGTTGCAATTTAGTGCATCACTATTGTTCTCAATATTCAACTTTATTGTAAACCTACCAAACAATGTTATAAATTATACCAATGTTACATTTAGGGTTATATATTAAGACAATGTTATATTCATATAACTTTTTGAACTTTGTATCAGAACGTATTATTGTGTTAACATAGATATTATGTAATTACTTTGTGTACAGTCACAATATGACCACGTAGTTAGCGACTATAAACAAGGTTGAAATAAAATAAAAATACACAAATTTGTACTTAGCT
The DNA here is from genome assembly GCA_030765055.1 of Mantis religiosa. Taxonomy (NCBI): domain Eukaryota; kingdom Metazoa; phylum Arthropoda; class Insecta; order Mantodea; family Mantidae; genus Mantis; species Mantis religiosa. The sequence continues at coordinate 148,086,406 of CM060953.1, forward strand.
CTCCTTCATATTAAGCACTTTAATAATAATAATAATAATAATAATAATAATAATAATAATAATAATAATAATAATAATAATAATAATAATAATAATAATAATAATAATAATAATAATAATAATAATAATAATAATAATAATAATAATAATAATAATAATAATAATAATAATAATAATAATAATAATAATAATAATAATAATAATAATAATAATAATAATAATAATAATAATAATAATAATAATAATAATAATAATAATAATAATAATAATAATAATAATAATAATAATAATAATAATAACAATAATAATAATAATAATAATAATAATAATAATAATAATAATAATAATAATAATAATAATAATAATAATAATAATAATAATAATAATAATAATAATAATAATAATAATAATAATAATAATAATAATAATAATAATAATAATAATAATAATAATAATAATAATAATAATAATAATAATAATAATAATAATAATAATAATAATAATAATAATAATAATAATAATAATAATAATAATAATAATAATAATAATAATAATAATAATAATAATAAAACTATACAGAGAACACAATTTATTGTATATGGTGTCTATAAAATAAAAATTCTTCGCTTAAAGTTATAATAATGCTTTAGAATTATTAGATCAAAAGTGGTCATGTAATCATAAAACATATAGTATTACTACGTAATGACGCTTGATGTTGATATCAGTAAAGGAAAAATTTATGATTATTATTATTATTATTATTATTATTATTATTATTATTATTATTATTATTATTATTATTATTATTATTATTATTATTATTATTATTATTATTATTATTATTATTATTATTATTATTATTATTATTATTATTATTATTATTATTATTATTATTATTATTATTATTATTATTATTATTATTATTATTATTATTATTATTATTATTATTATTATTATTATTATTATTATTATTATTATTATTATTATTATTATTATTATTATTATTATTATTATTATTATTATTATTATTATTATTATTATTATTATTATTATTATTATTATTATTATTATTATTATTATTATTATTATTATTATTATTATTATTATTATTATTATTATTATTATTATTATTATTATTATTATTATTATTATTATTATTATTATTATTATTATTACTATTATTATTATTATTATTATTACTACTACTACTACTATTTGGTGTCTACTTTATTAACTGAATGGTTTGTGTTTTGACGTAAAAGTTCCGAATTGGATTCCCAACTGGGATGGAAATTTTTTATTTACCTACCCTCCGCAAAGTTTGGAAGTTGAATTCAAAATTAATTAATCCAACGTTAAACTCTAGGTTTCAAGGAGAAATAACCAATTGATATAAGTATATGGGAATAAGTTAACTGCTTATAACCTGGTCAGCCATTTTGGGTAATGAATGAAATGATAAAGTGATGCTCAAATGAACCCAGTATAAAATAGAGCTTAAAGTCATCCTACGTAAATATTTTAAGGATAAGGAGAACCTCGATAAAAACCTCGTTGGTATAGCTCGCCCTATCCGAGATTCGAACTTAGAACTTGATTGTGAGGCAGAGCAGTTATCCTCACAACATGAAGGTGGACCGCTAAGTAATATTATTAACTGTTTTCCAACCTAAAGCCTTCGAAATTACCATAGAATGTAAAATTATATAGCTACTCTGTTAAATGTTTTTCCTGCTAAAATATTTCTAAATAACATAGGTTCTAATAAATCACATGTTTAAAGATTCTCAAAAATCTTAAAAATGTGCAATATATCTTAATTCTTTTAATTTGCAGCGTATAATAATTCTTCGTTTGGGAAAGTAATTGACATATCATACTTTCTATAAAAATGATTACTACTTAATTGCTCTGACTAAGGATTTATATTTCTCAACAGTTTCTGACAGACATAAATGTAAATTCGTTAATCCTATGTTCTCACTCAATTCTTAACTGGACATGGCAAATTTTCAGCTTACTTATTTCGATTCAAAATCAAATCCACCTCTGACTGTATTTGTGGAAATCATCTTCAAGATTTCCCTCACATTTTATTTGACTGCCCCTTTTCTGTTTTCAAATAAACGAACTTGAATTATTGCTTCAATACTTAGGTTACACCTTTTCAAAACCACTTACACATTTTTGATGAATTACAAAACGTATCAATGTTTCATGGCTTTCTTAAACAAAATATTTCTTAATCTAAATTATTCATTTTGATGTTTACTGTTTGTCAACTGGATATTGTATTTGGTTACGTTTTGTAAATTTTATTATGCTCTTTTTAAAATTTGTAAACTTTATTCCAAATATACCTTTGGGTAAAATAGGAATCATAAAATTGGATAGTAAATAAATACTTAATTGTGTAGAAACTTTAAAACAACAATCCCAGACAAATATTTTAAAAATTCGAAGGTCTGTATCAATAGTTAATTTATTGAAATTCTAGAATTAGCAGAACTTCTTTTGTTGCAGTTTTATTATAATTACATAAAATTAATAATAAATTTCTAAAAGTCAAAGAAACATTTGTTCTAAGCGTCGACATTTTATAAATAACACCTTTTCCCCAAAATTTATGGATAAAGGTTTTCAAAATACTTAAAGTATGCAATATATTTCCTTTTTTCTTCTCCCCGTTATAAATGAAATGTGTAGTGTCTAACGCCCGCTTTTACTACATACGGCACCGCAGGCGGTGACACTGATGATACATGAGGTGAGGATGTAGCACCGGTGGAATGAGATGGTGGGGGAAACCGGAGGTACCGGAGGTACCCGCCCCAGCGTCATGTTGTCCACCACAAATCTCACTTTGCGGTCGGCTGGGATCGAACCCGGGCCGCCTTGGTGAGAGCCAAGCCACGGCCTGGCCTCTACCCGTTATAAGCACCAGATGTCATATATATATATATATATATATATATATATATATATATATATTACTTTATATGTGAAATGCATATTTCAGCTATCCTTGCATGAAAAGCTAAAACAAATAGGTACAAACATACACTTCTTTTTAAACCTCCAAGTTTATCTGCCCCCTTTAAGATATTGTGTAACATCGGCGGCCTTTTAACTTAAAATACTTTTAAAACAGATTGCTTATCGGCATTGCTAAAATTACTTTAAAACCATATTGCTTATCAGTGATGATGCTCGGTCACTTTATGTGTATACGATAATGTTAATCTTTGAAAAAGTTTTACTTTACCATAATTTCACACTACCAGACCCTAGGATAGAGAATAGCCCTGGCTGAAGGAAATTTCCATCCTTAGATAGGTAATCGGAACTCGGAGCTCCGCATTTGGAGTTTACCATGCTAATCACTAGGTCGCAGAAACAGCTTAATTACGCCTTTTTACTTATGTGCATAGAGGTACAAAAACAAGGACGCAAAGGTTATGTGCCACAGAATATTTAAACTAACTACGTACACAGTTAATTGGCTGCCACAAGGAAGTAAGTGTGCTAGAAAGTGACCTCCAAATATTTGGGAACATATTAAATTAATGCATTTTTATAGTACAGTGCATGGGTATATGAACGACGTCATAAAGGTGCTGGGAACTGGGCTTTACAAATGAATAAAATCCTTTACCACGCCTGGCAGAGATTTTTCTCGAGCAGGAATAATGGGGACAATGGATCATAATAACACAGCTGGTGCCAGATGTTCACAGTTTCACATTACACATTAAAAAATCAAAGACTTTAATAATTCAACTGGACAGAAGGTCACGGGGCCGTGAAATTTCATCCAGGTGGCTGCTGTTTGGAATGACGAAGTTCTGTAATAATTATCTCTGAAGCTAACTTCAAAACTGCTCCAAGAATGTCAGCGCTAATAAGTCTTAAAGGGATCATAAATTATAAAAAAAAAACAACCTGCATGACATTTAGGCATTCATGCAATTCCAACCATATAAACACATTATTAAAGCAATATTGTGTATTATTACACCGCCTCTGTAGCACAAGATGTCCCGAGCTCGAATCTCGGTCAAAATAATTATGTAGATAAGACCTATTCTGGGGTTTTCCTTATTCTTAACTATGAATGTCGTATAACTAAGTTTTATGGAACCTGGACTCATTTGAGAATCAGTTCACCAATTTCATTAATATGACTCAACGTTGGAGCACGTATATTAAAAAGAAATCTTTAGCACGGGTGCCACAATGGTTGTTTAGCAACAATGACGTAGTGAATTTAAAATTCTCTGCTAACAGAAAATTCTAAAACAAGTCTGGGGAAGAGCACTCCAAAGATGTGAACAGATCAGTTTCTGTCATTTTTGTTTGCTCACATACATACTGTCACCGAGGCATTGTTGTACTGCTAGCACAAACTACAGCTGGCACGTGGGCGAGCGCTCAACGCCTGCCGAGAGAGAGAGAGAGAGAGAGAGAGAGAGAGAGAGAGAGAGAGAGAAAGAAAGAAAGAAAGAAAGAAACAAATAAAATAAATGAATAAAAATCTACAATACCATACCCTGGCACCTAATTTTCCAAGCCAGGGTATAAATATTCCAAATTTTTATATTTATTGAATTTTATATAATTTATACAATGTTTTTACAGATATTAAAACTACTCCTACTAAAAATAAACAAAAACAACACCAAAACAAAATACTAACACAATACAATAAATAACTTTTTATAACACAAAACATATATAAACTTTCTTTCTTTTTATACTCACCCCTTTCCCATTTTAATACATATAACTTTAAATATAAACTAAAATAAAATTAACAATGAACAAAAATATTAATGATACATAAACCTATTATTACTGGTATCCAGTAAATATAACGGGTCTCCAGCTATTAATGAAACAAGAAAAATTAACAGAGATAATCTCGTCTTTCTCGCTGCATCGTGATTGTTATCGAACGATCCACTGAATTCTGGAATAATGACTGGATATAAAAGCCGGTAAAGTGTCAGTTATCAGTCAGTTGCGAGTTAGTTGTTAATTGAGTGTGCAGCTGTATTTTTGTTTAATTTACGTTCTCCAACGTCAAGTCATATCGGACGATGAATCAAATGGGTGATATGATGCTCAAATGAGCCCGGGATCCATAGAGCTTAGAGTTACCTGACATTCGTCTTTCAGGATAAGGGAAAACCATGAAAAAACCTTATGCATGTAATTCACCCTGACAGAGATTCGAACTCGGGACCTCTTGAACGTGAGGTAGACACGCTACGTTCATCTACGCAACCGAGACGGGCGTATGCAGTTGTGTGTGGACATTTGAAGTGTACCGCAATAAATTCTTTCGTTTGTTTACGTGTGGCTGTTGAACGAGACAACCTTGAAGACTGCGTTTTTGTGTTACGTCATTTTGCTGCTGTAAAGAGTGTAAAAACTGTCTTTTTACTGATATAAAGAGCATTTTAAATTTCTGTGAAAGTAACTTTCAATTCTACGAACCCACAGAGTAACAATACACAAGACATTATGTGGAACTTGTTTTACCTTTTGGTGGTTACAAAGGGAGGGGAAGTAATAAGGAGCCCGACAACTTGGTAATAATGTTCCCCAGGCCTGTTCTAATTCGTATGTAATGTTTCCTTTTCGGTACCTTTGAGTTGGCAATAGAAACGATTATATTTTGTCACCAACAGCAAACATTTGACTATATCATTGACTATTATTATATGTTCCTAGGAGGCAATTCATATATAAAGTAAGTTATGCGCAGAGAATCTACCCATCTACCCATCCCCTCCCCTAAATATAAAGTAACAATCTATATGCCAATATAAATTTAAGTCACTCTTCCTATTAATGTAGTTATTTATAATGTTTTCTTAAATAACTCTTTCGTTATTTGCTGAATCGTTGCAAATAAGGAGAAATATTCAAACTTGAAGTGTAGGCAAATGTGAATATATATATATCCATCTATTCATTTTACAAGCAACAATTAAAACACACTCGACGCTGTAAACAATAAGTAAACCTTGTTTTCTCCAAGAAACCACAACGCCATTATTTTCGGGTGACACAATAGTAAAGCCCCCTCTATTATGTTGGGTAAGCGTGTCTGCGTTACATTCAAGAGGTCCGAAGTTCGAGTATTCCCCTAATCCTAAAAAAGGAATGTCAGGTAACTTTAAGCTCTACGGACCTTTAGCCGATGTTAGTAATGTTTCAAACATTTTTAAATCCACCGCCCGATATGACCTAATACGGTTAATCTTCATGAAAAATAAAACTAAAATTTAATGTGTTAGATCAATTTATTTATAGTTCTAAAATTGCATAATTAATTGTACACAACCCTTATATACATATTTTTTATGCAACCCGTGTGATATTCACTGTGCATCAATGTATACGACTGCACACTTGTTACACAAATAACTATTTGTACTAACTTGCAATGAACGTTATTTATGTACACTCTATTGGTTCTGAACAACCACTGATTTTACTCAGAGGCCTCTTTGTCAAGCTCGAGGTAATTCTATGTCTCAGATATGCTACAAGGCACCATCGGCTTTACTTTCCTTCTAAAGGAAGCAAAGCTAAGGAGACTTGCGCCCGAAAAAATGCGTCACCCTCCGTCGGGTTTGGACCCACGACCAGCGAACCATAGGCAAGCATGTTACCCTTAGGAAGCCACTATTCATTTTTTTATCTCTTGGCCATACAGATACAACAGAATTTTAAAGGCATCACATAGTGATCAGCTCCTTAAAGGTTTGATTCCAAGCCTACAGGTTCCCCGCATTCCCATTGTACCTACTTGTCAGATTGGACTGTATTAAGTTTTTCTTTCTTTTTTTTTCTTTTTTTTTTTTTAATTTACGTCCTCTAACGTTAAGTCATATCGGACGATGAATAGAATGGATGAAACGATGCTCAAATGAGCCCGGGGTCCACAGAGCTTAGCGTTACCCAACATTCGTCTTTCAGGATAAGCGAAACCCCCGGAAAAAAACCTTATCCAGGTAACTCACCCTGACCGAGTTTCGAACTCGGTACCTCTTGAACGTGAGGCAGACACGCTACCACCATGCTTCCGAGGCGGGCGGGCTGGATTGGGCACGGAGGTTCAAATTTGGTCTATTGTACCTATGCCACCAAGTGGGGCACCCCGGGAGAAAGGATGAGACGAAAGGAGACAGAGGGCGGTCATCCCAAAGAGCCACGACAGTGCAGAGGGCATGAGGCCCTATACCATTCCAGTTGAAAACTCCCCGGTGGGTCAGTATAAACGGCAACCCACCCACCGTGGTCCTAAACCGCTCTACCAGGCTGACCCGGAGACCGGAGGCCGTTCTTCCGGAGGAGGAAGTGTATACCAGGTGCATATCATCCTGCCATGCAGCTCTGAGTCACCCATAGACACTTCTACCCTGAAGGAGACCACCACATAAAGATGGTGTAAGATTATAATGAAGGGACAGGAAATTCGGGGGATATTGGGATTGGGATTTGATTACGGAGCGGATTCGGTACGTAGGCCACCGTTCTGGACCCATTGTTCCTACTCCCCAAGTGGGGGCATCCCCGGGAGGAAGTGAAATGAAATGTGTAGTGTTAACGCCCGCTTTTACTACATACGGTACCGCAGGCGATGGCACTGATGATACATGAGATGAAGATGGAGCTTCGGTGGAATGAGATGGCGGGGGAAACCGGAGATCCTGGAGAAAACCCGCCCCAGCGCCGTGTTGTCCACCACAAATCTCACTTTACGGTTGCCTGGGATCGAACCTGGATCTCCTTCGTGAGAGCCAAGCGGTCTAACCACTGAGCCACCGCGCGGCCCCCCGGGAGGAAGGATGAGGCGAAGGAGACAAAGGGGGGACGAACCAAGGAGCCACGCCAGTATAGAGGGCAGGGTCCCTACAGTTTACTAGGATAGACTCCCGCCGACATTTCTACCCTGAAAGAGACCACCAGATGAGAGATGATATGAAATGATAATGGAGATGAAATGGAGTGACAGGAAATTCGGGGAATGTAATTAACCTACCCAGCATTCGCCTAGCAACCCGGATAAACCCCCGAAAAACCCATGGGTCAGGTAAGTCAGCCGCGGGAATCGCACCCAGGCCTTCCAAATGGGGGCCAGAGACGAAACCGCGTGAGCCATCCCGCTCGGTTCGGGGGGATGTTAATTAACTTACCGAGCATTCGCCTGGCGACCTGGAAAACTCCCGAAAGGAATCCATGGGTCAGATAGATCGGCCACGGGAATCAAACCTGGGCCTCCGAATGGGGGCCAGAGACGAAACCGCGTGAGCCATCCCGCTCGGTTCGGGGGGATGTTAATTAACTTACCGAGCATTCGCCTGGCGACCTGGAAAACTCCCGAAAGGAATCCATGGGTCAGATAGATCGGCCACGGGAATCAAACCTGGGCCTCCGAATGGGAGCCAGAGACGAAACCGCGTGAGCCATCCCGCTCGGTTCGGGGGAATGTTAATTACCTACCGAGCATTCGCCTGGCGACCTGGAAAACTCCCGAAAGGAATCCATGGGTCAGATAGATCGGCCACGGGAATCAAACCTGGGCCTCCGAATGGGGGCCAGAGACGAAACCGCGTGAGCCATCCCGCTCGGTTCGGGGAGATGTTAATTAACCTACCGAGCATTCGCCTGGTGACCGGGAAAACTCCCGAAAGGAATCCATGGGTCAGATAGATCGGCCACGGGAATCAAACCTGGGCCTCCGAATGGGGGCCAGAGACGAAACCGCGTGAGCCATCCCGCTCGGTTCGGGGGGATGTTAATTAACTTACCGAGCATTCGCCTGGCGACCTGGAAAACTCCCGAAAGGAATCCATGGGTCAGATAGATCGGCCACGGGAATCAAACCTGGGCCTCCGAATGGGGGCCAGAGACGAAACCGCGTGAGCCATCCCGCTCGGTTCGGGGGGATGTTAATTAACTTACCGAGCATTCGCCTGGCGACCTGGAAAACTCCCGAAAGGAATCCATGGGTCAGATAGATCGGCCACGGGAATCAAACCTGGGCCTCCGAATGGGAGCCAGAGACGAAACCGCGTGAGCCATCCCGCTCGGTTCGGGGGAATGTTAATTAACCTACCGAGCATTCGCCTGGCGACCTGGAAAACTCCCGAAAGGAATCCATGGGTCAGATAGATCGGCCACGGGAATCAAACCTGGGCCTCCGAATGGGGGCCAGAGACGAAACCGCGTGAGCCATCCCGCTCGGTTCGGGGAGATGTTAATTAACCTACCGAGCATTCGCCTGGTGACCGGGAAAACTCCCGAAAGGAATCCATGGGTCAGATAGATCGGCCACGGGAATCAAACCTGGGCCTCCGAATGCGGGCCAGAGACGAAACCGCGTGAGCCATCCCGCTCGGTTCGGGGAGATGTTAATTAACTTACCGAGCATTCGCCTGGCGACCGGGAAAACTCCCGAAAGGAATCCATGGGTCAGATAGATCGGCCACGGGAATCAAACCTGGGCCTCCGAATGCGGGCCAGAGACGAAACCGCGTGAGCCATCCCGCTCGGTTCGGGGAGATGTTAATTAACTTACCGAGCATTCGCCTGGCGACCGGGAAAACTCCCGAAAGGAATCCATGGGTCAGATAGATCGGCCACGGGAATCAAACCTGGGCCTCCGAATGCGGGCCAGAGACGAAACCGCGTGAGCCATCCCGCTCGGTTCGGGGGGATGTTAATTAACTTACCGAGCATTCGCCTGGTGACCTGGAAAACTCCCGAAAGGAATCCATGGGTCAGATAGATCGGCCACGGGAATCAAACCTGGGCCTCCGAATGGGAGCCAGAGACGAAACCGCGTGAGCCATCCCGCTCGGTTCGGGGGAATGTTAATTAACTTACCGAGCATTCGCCTGGCGACCTGGAAAACTCCCGAAAGGAATCCATGGGTCAGATAGATCGGCCACGGGAATCAAACCTGGGCCTCCGAATGGGGGCCAGAGACGAAACCGCGTGAGCCATCCCGCTCGGTTCGGGGGAATGTTAATTAACCTACCGAGCATTCGCCTGGTGACCTGGAAAACTCCCGAAAGGAATCCATGGGTCAGATAGATCGGCCACGGGAATCAAACCTGGGCCTCCGAATGGGAGCCAGAGACGAAACCGCGTGAGCCATCCCGCTCGGTTCGGGGGGATGTTAATTAACTTACCGAGCATTCGCCTGGTGACCGGGAAAACTCCCGAAAGGAATCCATGGGTCAGATAGATCGGCCACGGGAATCAAACCTGGGCCTCCGAATGGGAGCCAGAGACGAAACCGCGTGAGCCATCCCGCTCGGTTCGGGGGGATGTTAATTAACCTACCGAGCATTCGCCTGGCGACCTGGAAAACTCCCGAAAGGAATCCATGGGTCAGATAGATCGGCCACGGGAATCAAACCTGGGCCTCCGAATGGGGGCCAGAGACGAAACCGCGTGAGCCATCCCGCTCGGTTCGGGGGGATGTTAATTAACCTACCGAGCATTCGCCTGGCGACCTGGAAAACTCCCGAAAGGAATCCATGGGTCAGATAGATCGGCCACGGGAATCAAACCTGGGCCTCCGAATGGGGGCCAGAGACGAAACCGCGTGAGCCATCCCGCTCGGTTCGGGGAGATGTTAATTAACCTACCGAGCATTCGCCTGGTGACCGGGAAAACTCCCGAAAGGAATCCATGGGTCAGATAGATCGGCCACGGGAATCAAACCTGGGCCTCCGAATGCGGGCCAGAGACGAAACCGCGTGAGCCATCCCGCTCGGTTCGGGGAGATGTTAATTAACTTACCGAGCATTCGCCTGGCGACCGGGAAAACTCCCGAAAGGAATCCATGGGTCAGATAGATCGGCCACGGGAATCAAACCTGGGCCTCCGAATGCGGGCCAGAGACGAAACCGCGTGAGCCATCCCGCTCGGTTCGGGGGGATGTTAATTAACCTACCGAGCATTCGCCTGGCGACCTGGAAAACTCCCGAAAGGAATCCATGGGTCAGATAGATCGGCCACGGGAATCAAACCTGGGCCTCCGAATGGGAGCCAGAGACGAAACCGCGTGAGCCATCCCGCTCGGTTCGGGGGGATGTTAATTAACTTACCGAGCATTCGCCTGGTGACCGGGAAAACTCCCGAAAGGAATCCATGGGTCAGATAGATCGGCCACGGGAATCAAACCTGGGCCTCCGAATGGGAGCCAGAGACGAAACCGCGTGAGCCATCCCGCTCGGTTCGGGGGGATGTTAATTAACCTACCGAGCATTCGCCTGGCGACCTGGAAAACTCCCGAAAGGAATCCATGGGTCAGATAGATCGGCCACGGGAATCAAACCTGGGCCTCCGAATGGGGGCCAGAGACGAAACCGCGTGAGCCATCCCGCTCGGTTCGGGGGGATGTTAATTAACCTACCGAGCATTCGCCTGGTGACCGGGAAAACTCCCGAAAGGAATCCATGGGTCAGATAGATCGGCCACGGGAATCAAACCTGGGCCTCCGAATGGGGGCCAGAGACGAAACCGCGTGAGCCATCCCGCTCGGTTCGGGGGAATGTTAATTAACTTACCGAGCATTCGCCTGGCGACCTGGAAAACTCCCGAAAGGAATCCATGGGTCAGATAGATCGGCCACGGGAATCAAACCTGGGCCTCCGAATGGGGGCCAGAGACGAAACCGCGTGAGCCATCCCGCTCGGTTCGGGGGAATGTTAATTAACTTACCGAGCATTCGCCTGGCGACCTGGAAAACTCCCGAAAGGAATCCATGGGTCAGATAGATCGGCCACGGGAATCAAACCTGGGCCTCCGAATGGGGGCCAGAGACGAAACCGCCTGAGCCATCCCGCTCGGTTACTTGTAACTAAATATTTAATATCCCCATTTTGACAAATGACTATCTCGATTAACACAAAGTAGATAGAACAATATGAGTGTATACATAAGACTTTTTGTTAGACTACCGTTTCTGTATCCCGTAAATATTTATCTCGGAGTGGCTGGAGAAAGTTGCGTGAATGTAATGCGAAACTTTTTTTTAATAATACAAATCTTATGCGCTTGAGGTTTGTTGATCTGGTTACACGTACACATGCTCCGACTTGAAGCAAGATCGACCACTCTAAGCAAAAGAATGCACGTCGATTGATCCGACATTTTGTATGCAGCCACTTACCAGAGCTTTTAGTGTCTGCACTATGCATTTCATTTGAAGAGCAATACCTGGTGCACTGCTTCCTCTGTGGCCGTGCTGAAAGGTTTTAAGCACTGTTTCTGATGGATCCAAATGTCTCTGCCTTTGTTTACAATGAGGGCCTTACCAATAAGAACAATGTATACAGTTAACAGATGAGGACACTGTTATTTCGAGGTAGGATACCGAGCGGGATGGCTAAGCCGGTTTCACCCGCAGGAGGCCGCATTCGAAAGGTCCGGGTTCCAGTCCCCTGGCCGACGTACGTGACCCATGGGTTTTTTCGTTGGTTTTCTCGGGTCGCTAGGTGAATAGGGTAGATTAGTTGCATTCCCCAAATTTCCTGTCCCTCTATTTCATCTCCATTATCATTGCATAGAAGTGTTGGTGGGTGTCTCGGCGGTGCATGGCGGGATGATATACTCTGAGGAAGACAACTTCCTCCTCCGGTAGGTCGGTTGCCGGCCTCAGCTCCTCTGCTGGGACTATTTCGGGACCGCCAGCCAGGGATCTTTGGGGCTCGGATCGCCTGCCTGGTACCATTAGGGCTCGGCTGCTGGGCTCGTTGTCATCACACTGTAGGGGAGCGAGTTCGTTGTCCTGGCCTGTCGGGGAGGTCTCTATCCAAGTAATCTGTAGGGACCCTGCCCTCCGTACTGTCGTGGCTCTTTAGGTCGGCCGCCCTCTGTCTGCTTCGCCTCATCCTTCCTCTGGGAGTGCCCCCACTTGGGGGCATAGGAACAATGGGTCCAGCATGGTGGCCTACGTACCGAATCCCCTCCGTAATGATTAGGATTAGGATTTCACTATGGAAGGGATTCGGTACGTAGGGCACCATGCTGGGCTCATTTGCCTATGCCCCAAGTGGGGGCACCCCCGAGAGGAAGGATGAGGTGCAAGAGACAGAGGGCGGCCGACAAAAAGAGCCACGACAGTACAGAGGGCATGGTCCCTACAGCTTATTTGGATAGAGACTTCCCCTGACAGGCTAGGACAACGGACACGCTCCCCTACAGCGGGACGGCAATGAACTCAGCAGCCGAGCCCTGACTGGCGGTCCCGAAATTGTCCCAGCAGAGGAGCAGAGACTGGTAACCGATCTACCGGAGGAGGAAGTAGTTTACCTCGCCATGCACCGCCGAGACTCCCGCCGACACTTCTACCCTGAAAGAGCAAGAGATGAGAGATGGTGTGAGATGATAATGGAGATGAAATGGAGAAACAGGAAATCCTGGGGGATGTAATTAATCTACCCAGCATTTGCCTAGGGACCTGGGAAAACACCAGAAAAATCCCATGGATCAGGTAGGTCGGCCACGGGAATTGAACTCGGGCCTCCCGAATGCAGGCCACAGACGACTGCCTGAGCTATCCTGCTTGGTTACTTCGGGGTAAGGAGGCGGGCAGTTTACCTACCTCTTCACCTCGACAATTTGTTTGCTGTTTTGTAGCATATTGCAAAACAATGTTCAATTCCATGTACCGAACATAATATTATGAATTGAGGCAAAGCGGCGAAAACAATAACACTACGGACACCGCAAACAGCCACATCTTCTGCCTGGTATCATCACACGCCCTAATACCTCTGCACACATTAAAAATGACAAGAATTAAACTGAATGAAGCGGTAAAGATAGAAAGAAAATCGTAGTAGATGAAAAATTACCCTACAACAGCCTACCGACCAGGGAAAAACCATGAGAAACCAAAGTGAGAGTGGACGCTCGAACCCGAATATCTGAATGCGAGCTCCACACGCTATCGCGAACCTATCTGGTTGGGTATATCATAAATAGATCGTTGTTACTTACGCCCTTGTAGAAAAATTCAGATTTACGTAAGATGTTCAAGGTGGGAAAGTTTAAAATGACAACGAATATATTGGAAATGTCTAATGCAATATAATGACAGACATTGTTATGTTTCAAGCAGCTATACCTGTTTCTTCTAGAAGGCTCTTGTATATATCAGAACATAACTGACTATTCGAACAAAATTCACGATAGAAATTTTCTCAATCCTTAAAATAATTATCTTAAACAAATGATATTTTTAATAAATATTTTTAAAAATAACGTTTAATTTCGCTTTTTAAATTAAACTGCACCAGGAGCTTTTTTTTTTCCTTGTTCTTTTCTATTTAATTTCTAGTCGAACTGTGGTGCTCACAGATACAAAGCTCAAGAATCTAAAAACCAATAGTTTTGGGGTGAAAACTTCATTGAACTTTTGGGTGAGCAGCAGTAATTCCTCTAACTACCCTACGAAAATGGTAGAGAAAGATAAAAGTAAAAAGAATTCCTAAAATTCAGGAACACTTTTAATATAATATTTTATGCTTCTACCGTTATTTGTTTAAAATCACTGAATCTGTTGTTCGCATGCTTTATAAAATCAAATTCCTCAGGCTGTTGTTTTTTCCCCTGTTTGTTTTGGCTTTCTTCTCAGGTCGACCTGTTTCAGTCAGAAGTTCTGGTTGCTACGGATGTGTTGTGGTTTACAGAAGATTCTGATAAGAAAGTGGGTTTTCCTGTTATGAATTCTGTAACTAAGTTAAAGATCATCAAAAATATCTCTGGAATTCAGAGAACGTTCTACGAAGTATGACAAACGTTTCAGAATGACAACGCGGAAGGTCAGTTACAACAGAGGGTTTGAGCATCCACCAATCAGCTCGCTCAGCTCCCCTCCACAGTCTCCCTCCCTCGGCTGTCTGAAAGTGAGACAAGAATCGTATCAGTGTTTCTCCGCGACCGCGTGGCATCGAAAGTGTCTCGTTAGTGCTAGTGTTTGTAGTGTAGTGGTGCTTTTATTAACGTTATGCTATAAGTTGTGTGCTTGGATCGCCGGCTACAGTTGAAAGGTAAATCTGTTTGATGTGAATCTTGTGCATATTTCAAGAGAGAGTATGAAAAGAGGCAATTCAGGGGCTTATATAACTTGGCATGTGATGCTCGTGAACTGTTATACATTCGTAAAAACTGCTGGTTCAACTATACGTGCCATTGTATTGATAATGTTACTGGCTGGAAGTATTGGAGCTGCTTAACCAGAGATATTTAATGAATGTTTGTTAAAAGTTTGAAAGCATTTAGGTTTCGTGTAATTTTAGTGTCTTTACTATCAACAGAAGGTAGAGAAAGTATAGGATATCAACAAAATTCTCGAGTTTAACTCGGAAACGTATACTGAAGTTCCTTGAAGTGAAGTTAATTCCGCCAAAATAGTTGAATTGGTACTACTAATAGAGTTACAATAAAAGTATTTTAAATAATAATTTTCTGACTCCTTTATTTGTCAACCAGTTACGTAAATTTTATTTCCCGAGAGGTCCACCAACGTAACCTTGAATTTAAGAAGGTAATAGGGTGGTACGTCCTCCACAGGGGGGTGAGGCGCAGGGGTGCTGGTGAAGGTTACCTCACCCTCCCTGGACAGGTTTATAACACCCCCTGTCAGTACAGTTACAGACCATTCAAAAACATTCTGACGGCTTCTACTTTTGTGAATGAATCTTCTCGGTTTTAATGCACAGAGTGAATAGGGCACATGTTTTTTAACGGTCTGCTTCCTGTGTAGCAGGCGTTCTCTGCCACACACGTTCGCTGTCCTTGGCCCACAGCACATTCCTTACAGGGACAATCTTTGCGTTGCTATACTATATTCATTCTTGAAATTCCTAATTTCTATAACAAAAAAATTAAACATAACTACAGCATAAAAGTAGTTTTCGTGGTTCTCTGTAACTACATTTCCAAAACAGTAATTAAAAAAATAAAACTTGGTCACATGCGAAATGTTCTTGAGATAAAAATGTGAAAATCTTGTTTTAAAAGTATACGTCTTATATAGTATAATTAAGAGTAACATTAAAATTTGTTCTGTAAAAGTAGAAATGCATAACAGTTACTTAAATTACTAAAGCTCTAGACTTTAAAATGTACCTCATATCAAAAACGGCTCTTTAGACCTCTTCATTCTCCTCAAAGAACACTGAAATCTGAAAGAAGTAAACAAACTGTATAGTGAACAGTTATTTAAAATCTCGCCTTCATTTGTTAAAGGAGCAAAACTATAATTGAATCCTGACTCTTATTTTCTGTTTTCTTTCAATTCGATATTCAGTACTCTTAAGAGAAATTTCAAAATTTCTAAATTTTGCTGGTATCTACTTAGGTTTCTTCTGGTTTTAGTTTTATGTTTCACTTGGAAACTGAATATCTCCTTTTTGGAGTTTTATTCCGGGTACGATGTCCTTGATTGACTTTCACGTGAAAGGAATACATTACGTGGACATCCTTTTCCTAGTTGAAGCAGAGTAGTATTGGTCCCTGGCCAAAGTGTATATTGGATTCCTTGACAGTCTGTGCTGCCACCCGACGTAAACAAAGACCACGTGTGCACTGCCTATTGAATTACTCACGTGATGTTAGAGAAAACAATCCCGAGCCCTACATGAGAACAAAAATGTATTGCTGAATAAAACAGACACTATGAGCTAGTCAGCTGCAAATGTTACTAAACGAGGTTTATTTCTTTCTTCTCACTGAGTACTTATGCATGCTGATTAATTAAGAATACAAAATATACTATTCTGTTCAGAACTATTGTTATTTCCACAAAACACTTCTAATCTTTCGCATCACAGTGAAAACTTAACCCCCTTCATCACAACGTATTTGTGTTTACTTATTTGGTAGACCTACAGAAAGTCACTAAAACATTAATATAAGTACCAGAGTAATTTAAAATAAGAAACAATATCTACAAATATAACAATTTGTAACTTAAGACTTCACTTATAAGAAATGATGATACTTTTCTTATAAATTATCCGGGATCGCGATTTCATGTAAAACTTTTACACATCTTCAGCTGGAACCAACAAAAGTGTCGTCATCGTTACAAATGTTAGATGTTAATATGTTCTTGTTAGTACTACCAAAACCTGAAAATAAAACAAATGCTAAAGTAGGATGTGCGTTTGTAGTATTCTCTCGCTCCATAGAATGCCATTCTTCTATGTTCAAACTTGCCAAGGAGTGTTCAATCTTTCAAGCTGAATTATTAGCAATTCGTGAAGCAGTGAAATGGTGCAACAACTTACAATGTACCGTTCGCCTTTACAGTGATTTACAAGCAGCAATTGCAGCTTTGAAAGATACCAAAAACAGCAGTCCTATTGCTACTGAAATAAGAAATCAAATATTAAGTGGTTCTCATCTGTGTATTTCATGGGTCAGAGGGGATTGCCGGAAATGAACGTGCAGATGACCTAGCAAAGAGCTGCGACTTCAGATCTTCCAGAGACTTGCACTCAAAGCCCTATTTCTTATGTGAGGCAAACATTAAAGGAGATCATAATCAATTACTGGAATGAATACAGGTTAAAAAGTGATTGTGGTGCTTTGACTAAGGATTTATATTTCTCAACAGTTTCTGACAGACATAAATGTAAATTCGTTAATCCTAACCATGTTCTCACTCAATTCTTAACTGGACATGGCAAATTTCCAGCTTACTTATTTCGATTCAAAATCAAATCCACATCTGATTGTATTTGTGTAAATCATCTTCAAGATGTCCCTCACATTTTATTTGATTGCCCGATTTTTGTTTTGAAAGATACGAACTTGAATTATTGCTTCAATCCTTAGGTTAGACTTTCTCAAAACCACTTACACATATTCTGATGAATTACAAAACTTATCAATATTTCATCGCTTTCTTAAACGAAATATTTCTTAAGCTAAATGATTCATTTTAATGTTTGCGGTTTGTCAGCCTGATATTGAATTTTGTTATGTTTTTGTAAATTGTATTATATTCATAAATTTGTAAACTATATTCCTAATATACCTTTGGGTAAAATAGGAATCAAAATTGGATATTAAGTAAATAAATTTAAAAACAGAATCGACTGCTGGTATTTCAATATTCATTACCCGATTTTTGCTCTTTAAAATAAATATTTTTTCCCAAACAATTAAATCTATCGGACCATTTAATTGTTTTAATAATTTAACTTCTGAATTTATTTCATGGTTAAATGACCAAAAATGATCTGCTACGACCGATTTATCCGTCTGTTTATACTTAATGTTAAGAAAATGTTCTTTTGTTCTGGAAAGACAAGACGTAATTTAGAAACCAGAACGAAAGAGCATTTTCGTAACATTAAGTATAAACAGACTGATAAATCGGCCGTAGCAGATCATTTTTGGCCATTTAACCATGAAATAAATTCAGAAGTTAAATTATTAAAACAATTAAATGGTGCGATAGATTTAATGGTTTGGGAAAAGATATTTATTTAAAAAAAGAACATCGCGTAATGAATTTTGAAATACCGGCAGTGGATTCTGTTTTTAAATTTGTTTTATTTTCAGATTTTGATAGTACTAATAAGAACATATTAAATCTAGCGTTCGTAACGATGTCGACAGCTTTGTTGTTTCCGGCTGAGGATGTGTAAAAGTTTTACCTGAAATCGCGATTCCGGACAATTTATAAGAAAAGTATCATAGTTTCTTATAATATAAGTGAAGTTTTAAGCTACAAATTGTTATATTTGTAGATATTTGTTTGCTTCACTGTTAAGATTCATATTTTACGTATTTAACAAACATTATGTTTCGCTAAAGTAGATTTAAAACATTATACACGTTATAGTCGATAGGCAAATATTTGCTGCAGGATATATACTGATTTAACTATTTTAAAGCTGTAGAAATGTGTTTTTGTATATGAAGGATAAAAATTAGCACCAATTTGTTTTCACCAAGTAGATACTGACCAATTACTGGTGTGTGCTTTTATTTCCTGTCTAAAACAAAACAAAACAGCAATCAACACTTAAATCAGTAACATCGTCACGTTTCCAATTCATGCGGAACTACAAGTTGCACCAGGTGTTACTGTTAAATGATTGCAGTGGTGAGGTTGCACATTCTATTCAACTTTTTAACAAATTTGATGTGCTACATTCCCATAGCCTTCCTAACCACAATTTTATGTCCTGTACAAATTACTACAGATAAAAACAATCTACGAAATTGTAAATTTCATTGAAACAACTTATATCAATTCTTTGCATCGTCAGTTCGTTTCCGAAATATTCTTTGTTAGTTTCAATTTTCCAATACTTTATAGTCTTTTTGGAGTACTGAGATGTCATTTGTTTTTTCTCGTGGTTACATAAAGAGAAGAGTTGATTATAGGGGAGAGTAATGAAAGATAAATGAGACAAATGTTCCTCCTTCACCCCCTTCCACATAAAAAAAAACCTTTGAAGTTAGGTTATACAGCATATCACAGGTTTTATTGATCTGTGTATGGCGTCAACCTTCTGTATATCATAATCAACATGAAGTAGATAGAAAAGTAAACTGCTGTAACATTAATATTATTAAACCCAAAACTAATATACAAAGGGGATCTTTGAAATCGCCAAGAAGCGATGATAGAGGGAAAAAAGAAATAGGGAAGGTAGGTGAAGGCAAAGATGTGAAGAAGAAGAAAGAAGATAAAAAGAGCAAAGATGATGATGTTTTAGAGAGGAAGAAAGAAGAAAAGGATTTAAAAGAGAAGAAGAAAGAGGAAACAAATGCAGTAAATATGGATTCAACAAATAAAACGGAAAATATTGTTGGAGAAAGTCCGGAGCAGGTGATGTTGAATTTTGAAGATTTAAGTAACGAAGCAAATTCTATTTTAACAAATGATCAAAGGATGGGGACAAGATCAAAGGAGAGATTGTTATTTTTAATAGAAGGCATGAGGAAGGAATTTTTTAGGGTTAATCTAGAAAAAGAAAGAGCTTTTGCAGAAGTCAAAGTATGGAAAGAGGTTAAAGCAACAATGATGGAGACACCGAAAACTTTTGCTCAGGTTACTGCCACTCCGGCGCAAACTGGCAAGCAACAACAAGTAAGGAAAGCGTTACATAATAAAAAACATGTTGTTTTCATCTCAGCCAAAAATGACATGAATATTAAAGATCTACAAGAAACAGTTACTAAGAATTTGAATCCTGTTAAGAATAAAATAAGAATTTGTAGTTTGAGACCAGCGGGCAAAAATGTACTAATTGAAACAGAAACAAAAGAAGATATTGAGAAAGTTATAAACTGTAAAGAGTTATTGGAAAAAGAATTGAAGATTGAAGAGCCGAAGAAAAGAAATCCACAAGTTATCTTGTATAATGTTTTGAAAGGTGTATCAGATGAGGAGTTACAAGAAAATATTTATGAACAAAACTTCATAGACGAGATGACGAAAGAAGAGTTCAGTGAACAGTTTGTTTTAAGATTTAAGACTGGTCCGAGAAATAGAGCTACAGTTCATCATGTGGCCGAAGTTTCTCCAATATTGTGGAAAAATCTCATTCAATCAGGAAGAATATATGCAGGTTTTCAAGCGGTAGCAGTAAAGAATTTCATCTCTGTACCGAAATGTTTGAATTGCTATAATTATGGTCATGTCAAGAAATCCTGTAGGGAAAATAATAAAGTGTGTGGAAAATGCGGAGAAATTGGACATCTGAGGAATGAATGTGAGAAAAGAGAAGAATGCTGTATTCCTTGCAAGAGGAGAGGCAAGATTTGCGGAGGCAAGGGGAATTGTTCAACTTATAATATGATGTTAGAAAGATTTGTTTCCCGAATTGATTATGGTCAACAGTGAAGAAAATATTAACTTACCAATAAAGAAGAATAAGAAGAGGAATACAAGAAGGAATGTTGAAATAAATTATGATGAAATAATATATGAAAAAGTAGGCGAAGAAGAGGAAAGAAAGGAGAATGTTCAAGTTGTAGACGAAGTTGAAGAAGTTGAGTTTGTGTTTGAGAAGGATAGAGAACAGGGAGAATGGTCGTTAATAAATCAAAAGGATACGAAAGAAAAGACCGAAGAGTTTAATATTAAGGAAATTTATAATGATTTTGAAAAAACATTGAAGTTAAGTAGATTAGAAGAACCCAAGACACTAATTGCGGCATTAAGATATATTACAAGAAGAGCTCATGAAAATGGTGATAAAATTATGATTCCAGTTCCAAATGCAGTTGAAAGGATGGATTCAAGAACAAAAAATCTACCAACAGATCTAGAAGAATTAATGTTGTTGTTAAATATTGTTTCTGAGAGAAGGGGAGAGGTATTAGATCTAGAAGAATTATATAATAATCTTGTTCTATGTTATGGTCGAGTTGTATTTGATTCAGCAGCAAGCTGGCCACATTGTTATGCACAAATTAGACATTCAGGATTAAATAGATCGGAGATTGTTAAAAAAGATGTCGTAAAGGATAATGTAGTAAAAACCGCCAATTTTAATCCTAGCTTTAAGCCAGAAACAACGTTTTATAAGACCAATGCACAAAAAATTCCAAATAAATCTAATAAATCGGAAAATATTATAGCAACATGTTTATCAGCTGTAAACACAAATAAATCTATAACTTCTAAACAAAATAAATATAAAATAGCCCAAGTAAATAAATTTAAGGACAATATAAGAAGTTTCAATCATAATATGGCAAAGGAAGTAAATGAAAATAGAGAGAATTTCGCAAAAGTAAGAAGAGATGTATTTGGTGGATTAAATTTAGGAAGTAACTCATGGAGGAAAGCTTAAGAATTGCACAGATAAATGGGCAAAGAAGTAAATTGGTTATGGCGGAAATAAGAAAAATTGCAGAAGAATTAAAATTAGATATTATCTGTATTCAAGAACCGTATGTGGTAAATTCCAAAATTCCATATATGCCGTTAAGATCCCGACAAATCTTATCTCAGGAAAAGGCAATGGCAGCAATAGTAATTTTCAAGCAAGATTTGCAAATAGTAAACATAGCGCAATTTCTGGATACGCATGTTAATTGCATTGAAGTTATAACAAAGTATGGAAGTTTTATATTGGCAAATTATTATTTTCAATATAGTTTGGATATTGAACCCTTTCTATATAAATTACAAAATATTCATAATAAATTCAGAAATAAAGAAATCATGCATGTATGTGATTGTAATGCAAAATCAACTTGGTGGTTCAGTAAAAGACCAGATGAAAGAGGGGAGAAACTGGAAGAACATATCTCGGAATTAAATTTATATGTAATAAATAAAGATGGTAATCCACCAACCTTTCAAAATAGAGCAGGTGCTGAAGAAAATATAGATATTACTTTAGCGTCAGCAACAGCGGAGAAGAAGATTAGAAATTGGTGGGTCACACAGGGTCAGACCACAAGTGATCATAATTTGATTTATTTTGATTATATATTGAATAGGGAAGTAATTCAAGAAGAACATGAAATAGAATTACGTTATAATTATAAAAGAGCAAATTGGGATAAGATGAAGCAAGTATTTAAGGATTTAAATTTACAGTATACGGGAATATCAGTGGATTTGGATGCAATAAATTTAACACAAGCAATAAAAGTAGCAGTATCAAAATCCGTTCCAAAGATAACAATTTCTAATAATAAGGATAAAATAAAATGGACAGATAGATTGCAGAAGCTGAGATCGTTAGCAAGGAAATTAAGAAGAATATATCAAAAATCAAACATACATACGGAAAGAGAAGAGAACTTAAAGAATTATAGGGAGGTCAAACAAAAGTATAAACAATTATTAGAAGACACCAGAAAACAACATTGGGAACAGTTCGTTGAAAATAATTTAAAACAAGATGTCTGGGGACAACCGTATAAAATTATTATGGATAAAATTAAGAAGCCAGAAATCTTAACCACATTAGATAAGGGTAATGGGGAGATGACAGAAAGTGGGAAAGAATCGGTGGAATTGTTATTACATACGTTATTGCCAGATGATAAAGAGGAAGAAGATGATGATATTCATGTTGAAAAAAGAAACCAGATGATGTTGCAGTATACAGGAAATCCTGTTTATCCCTTTGATATTACAGAAATAAAATTAATTCTGCAGAAGTTAAAAAAGAAGAAGGCACCTGGTCCAGATGGTATTATAAATGAAGTCTTGTATAATCTACGAGAAGAAATTGTCTTGTTTTTGTGTTTCTTGTTTAATGATTGTTTGGCAAGAGGGAGATTTCCAAACTTGTGGAAGGAGGCAAAGGTTGTAATTTTGTGCAAAGGAGCAGATAAGGACAGAACGCAACCAAAATCTTTCAGACCAGTATGTTTATTAAATGCTATTGGCAAGATCTTTGAACAGTTAATATATAAAAGAATAATGGAAAATAGGTTGATGCTGGGTATGAATAATAAACAATTTGGTTTCAGAAAGGGATATTCAACTGAGGATGCAATATTAAAAATTCAAGAAACAGTGTCAAAAAGCCAAAAGAATTATGTAATTGGATTATTTGTGGACATATCGGGCGCTTTTGATAATTTATGGTGGCCGTATTTTTTCGGCATTTTAAAAGACAAGAAATATTCAAGTACTATTTATAATTTATTAAAGGATTATTGTTCCAATAGAGAAGTATTCATTGGTGGATCAAATTTTGAAACTAGGAAGAAGATAACCAAGGGTTGCCCTCAGGGTTCTATCTTGGGGCCCCTCTTTTGGGATATTTTATCAGAAGATTTATTAGAACTACTGGAAAGAGATCATAAGGTTTTGGATGTAATAGCGTATGCTGATGACATAGTCATAATGATGGACGGACAGAGCAGACTAGAGCTAGAAAATAAAGCAAGAGAAGTTACAAATACATTATCAAATTGGTGTTTCAGAACAAAACTAAAAATTGCACCAAACAAGTCAAATTATGTGCTTTTTAAGGGAAATTTAAAGCGGGATCCTACAGTGAAGATAAATAATCAGAACATTAAACGGGAAAAAGAGATGAGATATTTGGGTATCATGATAGATGAAAAATTTCATTTCAGAAAACACACGGAGTATATTAGGCAGAAAACAGAGAAAATAATGCTTAAGCTAGCAAGAATAACCAATTTAAATTTTGTACTTCCATTGCGTAACATACAGATATATCATAACACCATTTTTGCTTCAATTATGACTTATGCGGCAGCAGTTTGGGCAGAAAGGATGGATGATGTACAAATAAGAAGATTGTTGAGAAGAACGCAAAGAAAAGTATTATTACGTCTGACAGGAGCTGTAAAAACAACACCAACTATGGCATTGCTAGTAACAACGGCCATTTGGCCGATTGATTTATTAATAAGATTGAAGGGCGCAAAATTTTGGGCGAAAAAAGGAAACTTAGAAAAAGTTTATAATATAACTGGAGTCAGAACAAACAAATCTTGGGTGATTAAAAATAGTTTAAAAGATAAATGGCAAAAAGAATGGACAGACAGTCTAGAAGGTAGAAGAGTGTTTGAAATTTTTCAGAACGTCAAAGAGAGACTAAAATTGAATTTTATGCAACCAACAAAGGGATTTATACATTATATAACTGGACACGGACCTTATAAGACCTATTGGAAGAAAATCAATAAAACTGAAAATGATATATGTGAATTATGTAACAAACAAGATAATCCTGAACATGTAGTATTTGAATGTGGAAGATATGCAATTCACCAACAAGAAGAGAGGCATGCGCTAGCAGGATATATCGTATATGACATAATTCGAGATCAACAATTGGTAAATAAATTACAAGTTTTGACTAACTTTGTAAGTAAGAAAGCATGGGAGGTAAAAATATTCAAAGGAGAAAGAGTTGATAATAGGCGAAGAATAGTACAAGATCCAAGAAGGAGTTCTAGAATACAAAATAGGATAAGACGGGAAGAATTATTGAATAATCTAACAATGGAGTTGACTGCATGGGCGGCGGAGGGAGAGAGTGATGGCAGAGGCCATGGTGGACTACAGAATTAGTAGATTTAGATATAGATTTAGGAAATAAGGATTTTGTAATTTTTATAGTTGTTTTCTTTTGTTTTTTGCTTTTTTGTGTTTATTTCTGTTATTTTATTTCATTTTATTTTTGTAGAGTAGTTTTCTGAGAGATTTGTATAATTATAACATTTGTAAGGATTTTATGGAAAAATAAAGAGAAAATTTGGATATATGCCCCGGTATAGTTGTCTAGGTGCCGGGGTAGAACATTCAGATTTTATTTATTTATTTGTAACATTAATATTTAGGAGAGAGATAGAGAATGTAACATTTTGAAAGATTATGTAATTTTTTTTCAGAAGAGATGTCAAATCTATTGTCATTAACGCTAATTACTGGCTATCTGAACTAATTAGGAACTTGGAATCTACTGCCTAATTCCCTTGATGTGCAATTACTCTAATGGGGTAGATAATACCGGTGTAATCAGATATGGAACACACCTCCAGGAAGTATTATAAGCTCTTAGGTTGGAATAACTATTGTGACGTATTGCTCAGATCATTTAATTGACCAACTTCTTTTAAACTGGATTTAACTGATACACAGCTAAATAAAGTTTGCCTTGTCTGTCTAAAACAGATTGTAAAGAGTATTTCGAGTTGAATCGATTTTCTTGAAAACCTTAACAAATGTATACTTTGAAGATTCATTTAAAATAGTTACATGCGAACTTTCCTTTTTTTGGGTTTTCTTCAGACACACATGCCCGCCTCGGTAGTGTAGATGGTAGCGTGTCTGCCTCACGTTCAAGAGGTCCCGAGTTTGAATCTCGGACAGGGTGAGGTTTTCTTCAGGGTTTTCCCTTATCCTGAAAGACGAATGTCGGGTAACTCTAAGCTCTATGGCCCCTAGGCTCATTTGAGCATCATTTCACCTATTCCATTCATCGTCCGATATGACCTTTTTTATTTCAGTTACTCAGCACAGTTGGTGCTATACAAATTGTAGAGCTATATACATACTATACATAATAAAATTAAAGTATACAGGGATAGAGGATACTCATATTAGAGTCCTCAAGCAAACTGGTCTGATTAGTGTGAGTATAAATTAAATAACTTCTTCATTACTGAATAAATAAACATTATACAAATAAAATGTCATTTGGCAAGCCGATATAACTTGACGTTGGAGAACGTAACTTAAAAAACGAAAAAGACAGACAGACATCGCACTTTTTTCTAAAATTACTTCCACTGTCGTGAATGGTTTCGTGAACTAAGTGATGAAACTGTGGAACCATTATGAACAAAAGTCTATACCATTACACACGACAAAACCATTATGCTGCTGTTAAATAGTTCTTGACTAGTTTTTCAACTATTCTTTTTAATTACTTTAAAGTAATTTTTTTATTTACGTCTTCCAAGGTTAAGTCCTAAAGAATGAGGAATGACATGGGTGAAATGACGCTCAAATTAACCCAGATTCCATAGAGTTTAGATTACCAACATTAATTTTTCAAGATAAGAGAATACCCCGGCAGAGGCTTTATCCAGATAACTCACTCTGGTCGAGATTCGAACTCGGAACCCTTTTAAAGGTGAAGCAGATAGGCTACCATTTAAGCTATAGAGGCGGTTTTACTTTAAAGTAAAATGTAACATTGTATTTTGTATTTAGATTAGAGCAAGTTTCTAGATAAAATATTTATGCATTGTGAACCTTTATCACAGTAATAATGCAAAATAAACGAAGAGACGCAATAATTGGCCACGATATGAATGTTTTCAGTGGGAAGAGGAATTAATTGAGCGGAATATCGGGAATGTAGTCAAGAAACCACAACATCCACAATTCTGAGTTGCACTTACTTATGGGGCTGAGAAGTCCCCCCCCCCCCCCTTTTTCTGTACAGTTGTAAATTCCCATTATCGCTCGCTCCATTCGAATAGCACGATTTGACGTTAACACTTGTTGAACAAAACAGTGGCGCCTTCCTCCAAATGCACGGGCCCAAATAACCTTGCTGTCGACGGGCCCTAAAACCCCACACACTCACTCACTCCTCCAAATGCAGATATACCATGGCAACTTGGGAGTTACACGTACGTGTGTTTATCTTTCTGTATCAGTATCGTAAACATGTCATGTAGTAATATATTTTAATATGTTTTGCTGTGGTGGGGGCAAGTAGAGCTGCAGACCATCTGCTAGTCCTTACTTCGTTTGTTTCTCATTAGTGTTTTTAGCGTCATTACTAACACTACACGGACTTCTTTTTAACCGTTCAAACTAACAAACCGTGGTATTATCTATTAAAAAGATTTTGACAATGATTGTTAGCAAATACAGAAACAAAGAAAAAGTTTCGTATGCATAACTTGTGGATTAGCTGTGAAAATAAATCGTAAGCCAAGACGTGCTACTGTTAAACATAGGATTCTCAAGTATTAATTATAGAAATGAGGAAATAAATCAGTTTCACAACGGAATAAACATGTTTATATGCCTTTGCACTATTGCTTATTACTACTAATATTTTAAACAATCTCTTATTTTCCTACAAAGCAAAAACAACTTTAAGGTGAGAAGGTACTGCCAATGCCCGCCTCGGTAGCGTGGTGGTAGCATGTCTGCCTCACGTTCAAGAGGTCCCGAGTTTGAATCTCGGTCAGGGTGAGTTACCTGGATAAGGTTTTTCTGGTGTTTTCCCTTATCCTTCAAGACGAATGTCGGGTAACTCTAAGCTCCATGGACCCTGGACTCATTTGAGCATCATTTCACCCAATTCATTCACCGTCCGATATGACTTGACTTAACGTTGGAGGAAGTAAATTACAAAAAAAAAAAAAAAAAAAAAAAAAATTCTCAATGCTATTTCCAGTACTTTTGGGGGCACATTACTAAGAAATTATTATTTATGTGCACATGAACATTTTCAGGCATGTTCTTAAAACCTTTATCTTTAACAATACTTATTATTATTATTTGAAAATTTTGTACTGATAATTTTGTAACAAAAAATGAAATTTCAGACAAATAATTTTATACTAGTATTATGAATTTCAGAGAAAAATCCCTTCTTATTATTATTCTTATGAGTCTGCTTAGTACACACACACAAAAATGTGAAACTGAGAGAAACACCTTTAAAGTTTATATGAGGGGGGACCCAAAAGAAACCGGACTCCGTTGGCGCTGCCTCTCGTAGACGTAGTGCACGGTTCTCACGCTAGATGGTGTTAGTAGAGACTTTCATGAAACAGCTGTGCAGACGGCGTCAGTGTAGAGCTGAACGTGAAAGTGTGGTATTGTGTTTCTCTGACTGTTGGCGGGTTACCTCTGCGAAGTCGTTATGGCAACTTTAAAAGAACAAAGAGTGTGTGTGAAATTTTGTTTCCTGCTTTAAAAAACTGCAACGGAGACACACCAAATGCTTCAGGAAGCTTTCCAGGTGGACGCTATTATCCCCACACAGCTTTTCGAGTGCTTTGGGTGCTTTATACGTGGTGAGATGTGTGTTGAAGACCAAGCTCTTTCTGGACGCCTTTCAGCATCGCGAAATGAGGAGAACATTGAAAAGGTCCGCCAAAAGATCAACGAGGATCGTCACCAAAGGATCGACTAAATTTCAGCAGGACAGGAATCGGTTGGAGCTCATGCCAGTGGATTTTGAGGGATTTTGCCACTATTTTGGCATCTCAGAGGTGGACTGTCGTTCCCCACGCTCCGTATTCGCCGGACCTAGCCCCGTGCGACTTTTTCCTATTTTCACGAATGAAAAAAAAACGCTAAAAGGAGAGCGTTATGACGATGTGGAGGCGGTAAAAGCAGCTTCGCAAAGGGCACTGGACAATACCAAACTTGAAGAGTTCCAAACATGCTTCCAACAGTGGGAAAAGAGACTTGACAAGTGTGTCGCATGTAATGGAACGTATTTTGAAGGTGGCTGAAGTAATTTTGTAAAAAGGTTCATCAATAAAGTTTTTATGACAAAAATACGGTTTCGTATATTGATTACTGACTTCTCACAAGAGTCAGAACATTCCTGCTGCATAGTCTTGACCCTCTGTATTCTCCCTTGTTCTTTTCAAGTCCCTCTTCGTTTTTCTTGCGTTTTTGGCCAGTACTTCAACTATTTCATCTGCTTTCAGGATTCAAGCTGATCAATTTCTGTATATGACTACTATCATGATTACCACGTGTATTGTGTGAACTGGGCACTAACCTCAATATTACATGTAGTTTCATTGTCTGTTGTATTTATATTTTCTACATTTACTTTTCTATGTTTAGTAAAACGATTGTCTGTAAACTTTCTCTTTCGAAATGTTTATGGCCTACCCATATCGTATATTCACCAATAACTAGTACAAAATATTCAGAACAAATAACTGTTCATATACACAGCCAAAGACAAAAGAAAAACTAGCATCATTGGAGTTACAGTGATACCAGCACAAAGCTTGGAAGATCCCTTACAAAACAAGGCTTAGTTCAGAAATATCTGCTCAGTATTACAGAAGTTATGATCGATTTTCTGAAAGCCTACGAAAAGGGGCGTAGCAAAAACGTAACACACATTAATATAATTTAAAAATTAGATATAAAATATTGCTCCAATGAACCTTTTAACTATATATTTGTAATCTAGAGGGATGATATTACAATAAAACTTAAAAATATAAAGAAAACAGGTGAGTTTTAACCCCAAGTGCAGTACCTTCTGACCTTAAATATATCCACTGGTTTTCATTACGTGACTTTCACTTATACTTAATACAAGTAGCCATCAGGATCTGGGAGAATTAAGCAACTAGCATAAAGGGTAATGGAACGTAGCTGTTATCCTATCACATTTGTTTCATTTTTAATCACTAGATAGACATCGCGAGTGGAGATAATTAACGAGTTATCTAAAAAATGCTGCATAATGTTTGTCCACATTCCTGAGATAGACTGCTTGCCCGAAGCACGTTTTATGTGTGAACGAACAATACAAGGAAAAAACCTGGGTTTGCAGCTGTTAATAACAGTGACTCAACGTAAGATAATCGTGTCAAGGTTAAGCTTTTATTTTGGTGTCCCAATTCTCAGTGAGCCACTACAGTTCCGGACTTCCAGTAAAGTGAAAGTCATGTTAGTTCTCAGGTTGGACAATGAAGGTTGTTTCATACTTCGATTCAATTACCTTACCAAGATTTCACGAGCGTTTGGCCGTTTTAGTTGTTTTAGTTTATAAGTTGTAGTACAAAATTTAAGTGGCTGTCCCCGTAGCCCAGTCGGTAAAGCACGTGTCTGCCGTGCTGGCGGTCCCGGGTTCGATTCCTGGCGGTGTGGTTGGGGATTTTTCTCCGACTAAGATAATTCCTCGTCTTCCCGAGGGTCCAGACGCATGAATGAGAGTGCGGTATGAATGATTAGAACCCAACGAATACGAGTTAACACCTTCGATATGCTCCAAAGGAGAACGGCCGCAGATATGATCATTGCAGTTAAAGGCGGGTTACAATGGAACAAATAAAAAAACAATCTTTTTTCTTTTTGTCTGATAGTGTATACACACAGGTTTTTGTGCGCTCCTGATACATTAATTCACACTGAAATCTCATATATTAATTTTTTCTGTACTAACGTAACGAATTAGTTTACGAGATTTAGCCAGAAATACGTGTTTTGTGGTCCCTGAAGTAAAAACAACTGCAGTTTTAGAAAAAAGAAAAGCATTCTGAGGTCATTATAACCAAACTTAGTGGTCTAAACAGTTGAGTGTTCGACGTTTTGCATGTTGCTTATTGCAATATTTCAAACCATTTCTAGATGAATATCTATCGTGATAAGAGAAAATGGTTATATAAATCACATTCTTTAAGTAATGGGTTGAAAATAGTAAAGCATAATTTTTAAAAGTAGTAAGCAGTCTTTTATTTTCATAGAGACCTGGTTTGCGTTTGGAAATATGACTATGGTTAGCAGATTTAAGTTAGTTTAGTGTAAGTCTGCCCCACGATTGTTCAAGGTTTGCAGGTTTTATATATAAGGGGTGTGGGTAATTTTTAAAATTTGAAAATACTACTTATAGGAATAAAAACGAGGATTGGCGTGTTCAGAATCTGAGTTAGCAGCTATGATTGTTATTGTTCATGAATATACTTTTGGGTAATTTTCTGAATATAATATTAATTAAGATTTCAGGTTAAGGTGCAGTTAGGTTTAAAAATTTTCTTTTAAAGGTTTTGTTAAGTAAAGAGTTAATAAGGGATTTTAACCCGCCCTTTGCCCGCCTCGGTAGTGTGGGGGCAGCATGTCTGCCTCACGTTCAGGAGGTCCCGAGTTCGAATCTCGGTCAGGGTGAGTTATCTGGATACGGTTTTTTCCGGGGTTTTCCCTATCCTGGTAGACGAATATAGGGTAACTCTAAGTTCTATGGACCCCGGACTCATTTGAGCATCATTTCACCCATTTCATTCATCGTCCGATTTGACTTAAGGTTGGAAGACGTACAAAAAAAACCGCCCTTTGCAAGGTTTTATAATATTTTGAACAAATACTTTCAAACATAGAAGATTTTTACGCAGTGGGTTGAAAACACGGAGGATTATGTCAACATTATAAGATACTCGATACGTACGTTTCGTTGTATCCAGTAATTTTTCAATATTAGCGGATTTAAAATAAAGTATGGCGTAAATTTTTGAAAATTATGTGGTATTTATTTTTGCAAGTTTCTAAATTCCAAGTGTAGCAGGCCTAACTTCTTCTTTAACTCCCCTAGTATTACCCCTATTGATAGTGTTAGGGGATTCTTTTTCCTCTATCCCTTAAGATCGGGTTGGGTTCAAACTCTGGATTAGATGGAGAACCCAGGATGGGTGATCAGCCCGATACCTTATATAGGAGTGAGATATGTAGATGACAAAATGACGGCGAATGAATGATAGGAAGATGATAATGGATCATTCCAGTGGAATGATGACGGGGGAAACTGGAGATCCCGGAGAAAACCCACCCCTGCGCCATGTTGTCCATCACAAATCTCGCATGCGGATCGAACTCGCCTTGGTGAGAGTCAAGCGGCGGCCACGGCGCGGCCTGTGCAATAGTCGTACACCGCGCCGAAAATATTCCTTAACTAGCGTTCAGAAGAAAAGTGCCTATTAAAATAAAACCAATAGGCATTAACATTAAAAATGTATTGGTAAGTGCTAAAATAGTGTCAGTATTTAACTAGTTCTCAAGTTTTTATTTTAGAATGTAAACGTTTTTAAAACGAATTTTATAAATTATTAACTAATATCAGAATATCTAAAGTTAACGGTTTCATTTAAAATTTTTAAGTTCACCATCTCACTCCTCTTTCTGAGCTTGTGAAAGGTGATCATTTGACTTTATTGATACATTTAAACCCTATGGTCAATGCTCCATACTTTTTATCAACCTATATGGATAACCTATGTAAAAAAAGCGTTATTCAAAGGCGAGAGAATTATCAAGAACTCATTAGTTTTCCGACGCCTGTTTGTAACATTAGTATAGACACGACAGTTTCATGTTGACAATTGCCTATCACCACTTTCACAACACATGACTTTTTTTTTCCCCCTCTATGATTTACATTGTTTCCACGCTTTCATTTGTTTGCCACAAGCCTATGCAGTGTTAGTGTTTTGAGATAATGAACTCCAGGAGTTTTGTTTATCATATAGAAAGAAAACTTATAAAGTAAGTTGTCCCGCTTCTCCAGGTAAAACCGGTTCGAAGGTTGTAGGGGAACCTGTCGGTTAGCATTTTTGCTTTTCATACTTCAAAGGCTCCCATACAACAGTTGCATATCCAAATCTGTTCAAATTCATATTACTTTCTTTTTATAATTGAATGTTGGCGTGGCTGTCACTACTCTCACAAGTAGCTTTCTTTTTTTCGTTTACTTTCTCTTTACTTACCTATAGGAAATAGTAGAAGTGTTGTACTTAATTAAAATCCCCCCCAAAATCAATATAGGCACTTCATCGGAAATGTTTTCAGCTCCCTTAAATTAAAAATAATCTTGTGTGTGTGTGTGTGTGCGTGCGTGCGTGCGTGCGTGCGAGCGTGCGCGTGCGCGTGCGTGTGCGTGTGTGTAAAACGTATCAGAACCCCAAATAATCTAATTGTATAGATAATTTATCCTATATTTTGCGTGCCAAAAATCTTCTTATAGCATCGTGTAAGAAAGTTTTACCTCATTTCCTTTGTCCTTAAATTGTAGTGTAGTAATACAATGATAATGCAATATTTAGTGTGTCTGTTAATTTATTTCTACACTTCATTTAAATGAGCATAATAGATAACGGACTTTTGCAAATTAAGTGCAAAACATGGGAGTAAATGATAAAACACGCGTTTCCGATTCCTTGTTATCTTCCTACTAGCACTATCTATCGGAATTAAAAATCCGGTTTCTGTGATAAGATAATTTACTATACAACCTTTTAAACAGAACATTAATAGTAAGTAATTGAAATAAAGATTACCTGTCACAAAGTGATACCAGAAAGTATTCGTCCCAAGTTTAAAAAATGTCAACTGTCAAGTTAACGTAGAGATAATCTTGGCATTAATGTACGGAAATAACAAGCTATATTGCACTATACTATTCTGGCGATTTAAACAAATATTTTCGTTTATTTGCTGATGATCGACATTTGTTTAACCAATGATAAAATTGATATTCTTAATAGCATAATCAATCAATTTGTTTGTTGACACTATCAGATGCCTGGGACGTATCAACTCTGTTGTATGGGAATTTCCTTCAGCAGCTTTTACATGTCAATAAATCTATTGATATGGGGCTATCGCTTTTAAGCACAATTAAAACTCATCGATGTGGATCGGGTACTGACCGCGATCAGTAGGCCGACTCTACTATACGTTGGAGGACGTAAATTACAATATATATTTCATCTTTCTTTATACATATATTCATTAGTGCATTACCATTTATACATTCCTAGGCACATGATGATAAACTTCTTGTTGACATCCAATATACCCTTTCTACCTGCTTGCACTATACACACAACCCTTGATTTTCCGTGTATTGTTGACCCTCTGTTCTTTCATCCCTTGTTCCCATTTCTTTAACCTTAATTGTTAATGATTTTTAATTATTCTTAACTATTTCTCTCCTACTTTCCCAAAAGATTCACCCATATTTCTTACATTATTTTCTCCTTTTACAGAAAATATTTTCCTTATTTAAAATTCCCGTAAGTATATACCCGCAGTTGTTAATTTACATGTATGTCTTTGGGACCACAGTTGTCCTGGAATTTTCACACAGGGCATGTCTGTAAAAAAATTCTCAAAAGTAATATGCCTCATGAGAAACACATCAACTTCCTGTGCATCATATATGAAACAGGAGTATGTTTTGTTCTAAAGTGGTTTAAGATACAAATTGTTATTTATGGTAATAGCACAACTGAATACAATTTACGTTCAAAGATACAGGTTAAGTGCATTTAAGTTAATTGATGGAAATTAATCATTTCTTCACACGTATATAGGCTAAGGTTTTTTAAACATAGTCAACGTGAAAAATTCTTTGCCATGGCCGGGATTTGAACCACGGATTTCCTGGTTTCCGTCCAATCGCTCTTACTTATTGAGTTACCATGGCCAACTTGCCGTCCTGTCATTAAATTCTCCAATTGACTCATATATTTTCCCGGCATTAAGTGCATTGTTTACAGCGTAATCTTCAGAACAATCTGTAAATCTCTTTTCAGAACATATGGCGTTTCTTGCATTTTTATGTGTATAGAGTGGTGAATTAATTTACTCAAGTGATTTACATAAACATACTAAAAATGTGACATTTCCAAATGTCCTATACAGTATTGGGCAACGCACAATCAGTTAATATTGTTGCCAGTATTCGATTTTATA
Source organism: Mantis religiosa (assembly GCA_030765055.1). NCBI lineage: Eukaryota > Metazoa > Arthropoda > Insecta > Mantodea > Mantidae > Mantis > Mantis religiosa. The sequence goes on from CM060953.1 coordinate 148,121,393, forward strand.
ATAAATTAACTACTAAATTAAAGAATTCAATGATTATAGCTTTAAATTGCACTGAAGGCATAGTTTGGAATTTGTTATAAGATTTTTGCTGTATAAACTTTGGCATACTCTATTGAATATTGTATTTAATGGCAAAAATGTTATTACAATTTTCACTTTCTCTACTTATAGTAAGGAAGGAAAGTGTTGCATTCCACCCAAAATTTCGATATCCAGATGTATGTTTTGGGCCCGAATATAAAAAGAAAAATTTAAAAATGTGTGGAATTGTGTGTGTGTATGTGTAAATGTTTGATAAACAACAAACGTAGTCTGAATACCACAAAATGTTTAAAGTAAGACATCAATTTATAGTTATAAGTAGATGACATTTTGTGTTAAAGATTACTCACTCAGATTTTGATGTTGAATTCTCTGGGCATGTTTCGACCCAAGTTCTGGTCATCTTTAACGAGTGAGGACTCGAGGAGTGCTCGACGCGAGGAGGAAAGAGGACTTGCAATCAGTAGGGGCAGCACCACTCATTGAAGATGACCAGAACTTGGGTCGAAACATGTCCAGAGAATTCAACATCAAAATCTGAGTGAGTAATCTTTTAATACAAAATGTCATCTACTCTAAATAACTATAGAGAAGCTTAGTATTTCAGGATGCGATACCAAAATTTTTAAGAGGCTCTCGCAGTGCACAAAACTTTTGTACAGTTTTAATTGTCCTAAAAATGATAAGAATTTTCATTAAAATGCCGTATAATTCAAATATTTCCATGACAAATGAAATGTATATTTTTATTATTCTGGGAATGTCCTCAGAAATCCTCATCATTCTGGATCAGTTTTGCATAATAGTAAACGGTGAGAAATGGATAAAATCTCACTACATACAAAATGTGGAGCTGTTAAAATACGCTTTAGTTAACCACTTCTGAGAGATTCATTCTTATTTGTCTGAATTTTCCAATACTTTTCTCAAATGAGGTGCAGTTATTCAGGGTTTCATCTGACTATGCAAAGAAAGCGGATTCTCAAAGCGATCACCTAGCGACCATTTCTACAATTGTTTGTCTCGAATAGGAAACTACAGGGATAAGCGTTTTTAAGAATATTTGTAGCAGAAAAAGCCATGCCAGTGCAATATATCATTGTTTAGAGTGCAGTGATGTTTGAAGTGTTTCACCACGGATACTTAAAATATTATTTTACATGTTATTAGCATTTTAAAATTATGCTCTACCATTTACGTGTAGTAAAAAGAAGTATTAATTTACTGGAAGTAGATATTTGGACGTCCAAATACCCAATTTGGTATTTAATTTCAACATCTTCCAAGGGTGTGGCACAAAGATCATAAAGAAATATGACCTAAATATGAAAAATATTTCGTTACATTTTAATTTTCTAACAATGGATCTAAGTATTTTGATTAAAATGCCACTCCTTTGAGATAGTTTCATAATAAATAAGATTAATATTTTGAATTTTATGTGAACAGTCGGTGATGTTCTTTTAACTTGGTATAATTTTGTATTGTAACCATTAGAAGTAGGTAAACTTATCTATTTTACAATAAAACATGGGTCTCATTAAAACACAACCTTTATGCCAGTAAAATCGTTTTCGTTACTAACCGTTCCCAATATATTATTTGCTATTAGTTTGACTTCTCATTTAATCATTCTTTCCCAGAAATCTTAGGTTGTCATTATTTGTTTCTCACGGTAGTTACTTCAGCTTCCTATATCGCTCTTGTCTACATTGAAATGTGTAGTCAAATACTTCTGCATACTTTTACCTCGATTAACATGAAGTATTAGAAAAAACATTGCTTTAAGCTCAAGGTGAGAGGTAATGGAATGCACGGTCCAATAAGCAGTACTGAAGTGTAATTATGTTTCAGTCAGCAATTATTTTGAGTTGTCCATTATGGCTTTACGCTGTCACGCCACGTTCGCATTTCCTGGGACATCTACATTTCATAAACCCATTGCAAATGTGCGTGTTTGAAAATTTGTGTAACTTGTAATTATCTGTTGTACCAGGAATGTGCATGCAATCACTTCCTTGATTTAAGTAGTTTATAGTAAACATTTATGGTGAATTATGATTTGTTTGGAAAAATTACTTACCTATATGAAATAACATATAAGGAATATGTGAATTTTTCTTGGGAAGAGAAAATTGCTTGATGGTGTAGGTAGGTTAGATTTTGTTTCTCCTTAATATTGAATAAAAGTTTCTCATCAGTATATTAAAAATAAAAATGTTGCGATATTATTAGTTTCATAAAGCTGTATAAATAACTTTTTTATAATTGCATTTACGTAGTCTAAATTTTGCAGTAAAATCCAGGGTTTTGACTTCAGAAATACCCCGCCCGTAGGCTTTCTGCGCAGCTGCTTTTTACTGATTTTCATTAGGAAACACATTTACACTTCCAGACTCTGCAGAGAGTAGGGATTCATTACATTTAAAAAACCAATCCAGCCGGGAATTGAACTCGGCACCTTTGAGGAGAGGAGAGTCGTGGCCGTCTATGTTGCAGGCCTGGCTGCGCGATTCGTGACGTCACAACGACTTCCCAATACTCGCATGTTTTGCAAGGATTTAAATCATTTGCGCTAAAAGAAAAAGCATTCATTCGTTTATATTTTTACATTTCCGTATTAAACGTTACAGTGTGTTAGTGAAAAACATGCTTTCCGAAGTTAATAGCAGAGCATGCTTCTTAACTTCTCAACGCGAATATATCTGCAATCTGCTTTGTTTGCCACTCTTGTTTAATAATGCAGTAGTTTTTTAAAAGAATGTTAGCTATTACTTTTATTATTTTCCTCGTCAAAACAGCACTCAGGAATTCACAATCATTAACGCTGCAGTCAGCATCAGTATTATTAATGTCATATGTCTTGGTACCTAAATGTGGAATTAAATTTCTCTAGTTTTCTACTTTAAGGAATTCCTATTCATATGCCTAAAAAACTAAGCACTGAAATATATGAAGATGCATGTCGTTATATCATATGTTAACTGCGATGGCCACTTCAGCCCTCCCCTACTGATTACCCTTAAATAAGCACTAACTTCAGAATTAGAATACAACAAAATCCATTCTGTGTTTACAGCATAATTTTTTCTAGAGCTTTTGTGGTGTTAAATTTTTCACTGTAAACATAGAGATAAAATAAAATAAGCATTGATTTGGAACTGTACTAAGACCGTCAGAAACTGCACTTCGCCTAATTGCATAATGTTGAAGAGTGGAACTAACATAGTTGTATGTGTGAAATCTAGTGACTTTTTTTTACATGGTTGATAATTTATACAAAGTACAGCATCCTCGATTTTTAATGCAGCTGAAACATTGTGCATTGTTTACTTTCATTTCTTATGCGCAAAATAAATCTTTTACTGTGATTTTTTATTTTATTTATGTCCTCCGAAGTTTAGTCAGGGCTGGCCTCATAGCTCAGTCGGTAGCACCTGCCTGCCGTGCTAGGGGTCCTGAGTTTGATTCCCGGCGGTGGGGTAGAGAATTTTCTCCGACCAAGATAATTCCTCATCCTCCCCAGAGTCTGGAAGTATGAATTAGAGTGAGAATGTGTACGTGAACTAATAATTAAAACCCAACGAACACGAGTTAACACCTCCGATATGCTCCAAAAGGAGAGGGGCCACCGATATGGCCATTGGAGTTAAAGGCGGGGTATAAATGGAACAAACAAAAAATTAAGACAGACTGGACGATGAACGAAATGGATGAAATGATACTGAAATGAGCTCAGAGTCCATAGGGCTTAGAATTAGCAGACATTCGTCTTTTAAGATAAGGGAAGACTCTGGGGACAAAAATTGTATCTAGATAACACCCTGACCGACATTCGAACTCGGGACCTCTTGAACGTGAGCAGACAGGACTACCTACTCTAAAGAGGCGGACAATTATGGAATAAGGCAACATATGATTATAATTATTTCTAATAAAATTAAGTATTTATGAAAACAGTTTGCTAAATTGTTAGCGAGTTCTTCAGATTCAGAACTGCAGTCATTTAAAGAACAAATGAATGCAAGGTTTCTCCTCAATCTGCAATACCAGTCACCAAAATAACAAAGGAACACATAACTTCACTGATGAGAAACAGAAATTCAGATACATAATTCTCATGGATAAAATGCAATATAGCATAGGATATGGAAAAGAAAGAATGACATTATTTATTACTGCGCAGTGAAGTTTCAAAATTCAATATCGCATACCACTGAGTGCTTTCAATTTTCTAGTAATTGTGAGGGTGATATTTTTAAGGATAATTACTCCTTAACAGAAATAGTATTTTATGAAACTGAACTTGAATTTTGTGAAATGTAAGACCACTGCCTGATATGAAAAGAAAAGTACGAGCCCATAAATCTCTTATCGGTGGAAAAAATAAGGATAAATAAATAACAAAATGTAAAGTACTTGAGAGACTTCAGGAGTCTTCAAATGCCAAATTAGCTGCAGAGGAGCAGAAGGATTAGGCCGCCTACATGCTATAATTGCTTTTTAACGGCGTAAAGATGTAAACTGTTATTTTAGGGTTATTTCTAAGCTCTCTTTCTCATTTGCCGACACAAACTCTTTTAATTTTTTTTCCCACACGCGCTAATCTTCACTACCAATACAATTTTTACACATACAAGGTGCGTTCAAGTTATAGCATCTCCTACTTTTTCTGTCAGGACTGGTAACAGATAGGAACTTCTGATTTTCGTTTAAATACATGTGGACTCTTTGGAAATGCGTGACAGATGGCAGCACTCTACAGTGCCTAGAGCTCTAGCGGCAGCGACCGAGTTAGGACTGTTTTTGATACTTAAAATGACGTTTTCATTGCAAGAACAGCGTGTAATCATTCGTTTTCTCCATTTTCGTGGTGTGACACCTTTTGAAATTCATCGCCAGTTGAGTGAGGCATGTGGTGATGGTACCATGGATGTGTTTAATGTGCGTACCTGGGTGCGACAGTTCAATGCAGGTAGAACATCGTGTGACAAGAAACCAAGACAGTCACGGCCTCGCACCAGCCGGTCTGACGACATGATCCAGCGAGTAGAGAACGTTGTTTCGGAGGATCGCCGATTGAGCATTTTCAGGTCTTCCTGCAGGATTGTGTGCACAGATCTTTCGGAAATGCCAATTTTGGAGACGATGTCTACAACTGTCTTGGTTTGTTGTCACACGAAGTTCTGTCTTCATTGAACTGTCGCACCAAGGAGCGCACATTAGACACATCCATGGTACCATCACCACTTTCCTCACTCAACTGGCGATGAATTTCAATAGGTGTCACACCACGAAAATGGAGAAAACGAATGATTACACGCTGTTCTTGCAATGAAAACGTCGCCATTTTAAGTATCAAAAACAGTCATTGCTGTCGTCGTTACCACTAGAGTTCTATGCATTGTACAGTGCTGCCATTTCTGTCACGCATTCCCAAAAAGTCCACGTGTATTTTTAAAAAACTTGAATGCACCTCGTAAATAACACCATAAAAGGAGAGATGAATGGTTTGCTAACTGATTGGCTGTGACGTTAATTAACAATCATAATTTGTGTAAATGTTTAAGTAAAAAGCAAGCTTCAAATTTAACGATTATTTTCTCCCAAGTCATGGAGTAATTATTTATCTCTGCAATTTATTAGTAGTATTAAAACCTTAATTATAAGATATATAATTTTAAAAGCTCCTTGCGTAATTACTTTTTTGGAATTAATAACTTTCAAGAATTTTATTTACATATTATAAAAATATCATAAGATACTAATTTATTTTCTCCATTTTATGAATTGAAAGATGGCTTAACATTTAACACAAAAAGAATGCGCTCTATCTGTGTTTTTCTATGATCTCTACTTTTTAAATTTACACCATCCAACGTTAAGTTATATGGGACGATGAATGAAGTGGGTGAAATGAGCCCAGGATCAATGGAGCTTAGAGATACCCGACATTCATCTTTCAAGGTAAGGGAAAAACCGTTTCCAGATAACTCACTCTTACCGAGATTCGAACTAAGGACCTCATGATCTACACTTGTTCAGATGTTCCTCTCCTTGTATATAAGTAACTTTCACTTAAGTGTACACTATTACTCGTAGATAATTTAAACGTTACGTTTATCTGCGATCGTAGTAGGACCATTGTTTTAACGTAAACGCTTTCCTTACGTACATGAGGAAACTTGTAAGGTATTGTTAGACGAAGTAAGGGTCAGGAGAGGGTACCGCCCTTTTCCTGGGCATTCCATGTCCTTGACCTACTATGTGCTCCCCACCCGAGGTGCGGGATGGTATGTAGAGTACGCAAGTTCACAGATGCACGAAATTTGCTGCCAGGGGTTGGGTGAGGAGGGCAAGAGGGGAAGTTGTCTTTTTGAATAGAGTTTGGTCTGGAGTTGAAGTAAACGTTCTACTGCTGGCAAGTGTCCCTTACAGGAATATAAACACTGAAGGCAGTTCTTTGTATACATTATTGCAGTCATCTCCCATTGGATGGCGAGTAGACAAAGTGCCCTCATTATTTTTAAGTAATATATTCTTGTACTCTGTCTTTCCCGCTCTCACTTTTTTCCTTTTCCCCTCATACCTTTTATCATTTTCTCGCTCTGCTTAGCCCCCCCCCCCCCGCCACCTCTAAACGTGTCAAGTTCCTTGTATTTCGATTGCACCTAAACTGTTTCTCATAATAATTGATTCACGTACCGAGGGATGCTTGAAGCTAGCTTTTTTATGCTTGAATTCGGGAAGTCCCAAGTTCGATTTGGGTTTTTTTCCCCAGGTAGCGGCGAATTTTCCTGTCACGCATATCATTACTTTTATCTTGCAGGGTAACAGGGTTAGGCGCCGTGGCGTTTGCGGTGAACTGACACGAGTGGACATCATTTCTTCCCTGACATTATCCTTTAAATTGGTACAGAATTAATGGTAGTTACATAGATAAAAAGCTTCCGAATCTAGACTGAATTAAACATTTCGGAACAGCTGTAAAACACGTGACAGCTGCATAGAATGTTTACATGACTTCAAAACAACCTACAGGGAAAAAAGCTACTATTTATTTATGTTCATATAGTATTATTTATTTATTTATTTATTTATTTATTATCCACTTTTTGATTTCTATTTTACCCAAAGGTATATTAAGATCACAGTTTACAAATTTATGAATATAATACAATTTACAAAAACATAACAAAAGTCAATATCAAGCTGACAAAACAGTAAACATCAAGATAAATCCGTTAGCTTAAGAAATATTTTGTTTAAGAAAGCCATGAAATATTGATAAGTTTTGTAATTCATCAAAATATGTGTAAGTGGTTTTGAGAAAGTGTAACCTAAGGAAAGAAGCAATAATTCAAGTTCGTATCTTTCAAAACAGAAAAACGGGCAATCAAATAAAATGTCAGGGACATCTTGAAGATGATTTCCACAAATACAATGAGATGTGGATCTGATTTTGAATCGAAATAAGTAAGCTGAAAATTTACATTTACATTTTACGAATTTACATTTATGTCTGTCAGAAACCGTTGAGACATTAGATATTTAGTAGACATTAAAAGCAAAATACAACCATAATGGAATCCAACGTGAAGCAAATTGCTGTTATCATTGTTATATACCATTTTACCTTCTATACCATATACTTCTAGCAAGTAGTATTTTGTATTTCCCAAAAATTCAGGACGTGGTTTCATCGAAAGTACATATTTCAGGCCTTCTGAACCCAAAAAGTACTTTTAAAAATGCGCGTGTAAAAGAGAATAGCATAACATAAAGGAAGATTTCGATGAATGCCAAACTTGATTTTTAAGTTCTATAACTTCCAAACTGCAGCACGAGGATTTGGGTAAAAAAGGATACCCCAAACAAAGCTACGTTTCACACGATACAATTTTGGACGTTTTTGTAGCTTCTCAAAAATGTCACTTAAATAATTTTCACTAAAAAGTCATATGTTCAATATGTTTACTTTACCAATAAGATGTATAGTTTCTCCAGTTTCTTAACAAACTTATTTCCAGAAATGACCCTTTGCTTACCCATTCCACTCCACAAAGCCATTAGTGAGCACAATAGAACTAAGCGATATTAAGAATCTGGACAAACTGTACTCACTAATGGCTTTGTATCGGGGGTGTGGAGTGCAATGGGTAAGGAAAGGGTCATTTCTTGGAAATAAGTTCGTTAAGAAACTGGAGAAACTATACATCTTGATTTCTCAAGAAATTGTCTCTGAGTTCCTTTATTCTAAATGAGTTTTACATAACTGGCTTCACCGTAACAGATGAATTAAGATGATTTAGATGCATTCATTTTTTCTGCCACTAATCATTTTTGGATGCTTAATCCTTGTTATTGTATGAATTTTCAAATTTAAAACTGTACAATGATGAATGATGAATATAGCGAAATGCGTTGGTGCTATTTAAATAAAAAGGAGGAAGTGAAGTTGTTGGCTAAAGAATGTTAATAAATACCAAAATGACTATCGTGTTTTATTTGAAATTATGAACAGTTTAAGGTTGTTTGTATGGGCCAAAAATGTTCTAACCCATTAATTGCTGTATCACTTGAATGTTTTGACAGCTCCTGAAAAAAGGAGCCATTATGGGGCCACATCTTTCTGTAAACAGCATAACTAAGAAACTAAGCTCGGTTAAATACCAAAATTAAGTCACAGCAGCTTCCAAGGATGCGACACAAGCTTTTCAAGGAAATCCCCCACGCCAAACCACCTACATAATCGAGCGTGATGACTCAGGCGGTTTCGTCTGTGACCCGCATTAGGGAATCCCGAGTTCGATTCCCGTGACCATACTACCTGACCCATTGGCTTTTCGGGGGTTTACCGAGTCGCTAGGCGAATGTTGGGTAGGCTAATTACATCCTTTCCCTCCGTTTCTTCTTCATTATCATTTCACATCATCTCTCCTCTGATGGTCTACTTCAGGGTAAAAGGCAGGATGACATGCTTCTGGTAAACCCTTCCTTCTGCGGTAGAACGATTTCCAGTCTCCGGGCCGACCAGGTGGACCGTTTCCGGACCACGGCGGGTGGGTTGTGTTGTCCTGCAGAGGAGTTTTCAACTGCTAAACAGTTAGAACCATGCCCTCTGCACTGTCGTGACTCCTTCGGACTCCTTTTCTCCTCTCGCCTCATCCTTCCTTCCAAGGACGCGCCACTTGGGGCTTAGGTACAATAAACCAGAGGTTTCGCTGTCAAATCCCTTCCGTAGTAATCGTATTCTACTATATGAAAAGGTAATTTTTTATTTTCTCAAAAATGGCTCTAGCAGCTATATATTTACGTGACAAGATAAATATAAAATTAAATTTTCTATGAATTGTTGTGAAGAACCGTTTATTCTGAAAGATTTTGATGTATTATTGTGACGACCTAACCATGGATGTTACAGGATAAGGAGCACCTGGCCTGATCGTACACGGGCAGAGTAGTTCAATAGGTAGGGAATAAATGATTTACGAGAGTATGGAGTTTTCTATCAGGTTACAAAAGAACTACAACTCAATAAGAATATTTACTAAACTAAATCACTGAGACGAGACTCCGAGGAGGAAGGATCTCGCAGCACCACGCCGAAGACTCCGGGGTAAAAACACACCATGGGAAAGAAGAAGGCATCGTCATCCAGGAAACAGAGCCAGGCACCGAAGCCTACTCCGCAGCTCTCGCCAGCCTGCTCTCCGCCGTCTCCCGCCTCGCTGCCGCTGCCGGCAGTTGAGAGGGAGCCCCTCGCCGCACCGCAGGGGAAGTTCTGGGCAGCCAGTCCCGCTTCCCCCGCCTCGCCGGATGCCAGCCAGCCTACCGGCCTTTCGCCGCATCACCCAACTGCAGGCAGCAACAGCCTGCAGCTGCCTTCATCGCAGCTCTCGCCAGCCAGCAGTCGAGCGTCGTATCCCGCCTCGCTGTCGGTGACAGTAGTCGAGAGGGAGCCTCCCGCGGAACGCATGGGAAAGGGCTGCGCCACTCGGCCTGCATCTCCCACCTCGCCGTACGCCCATCAGGAGCCCAGCCAACCGCCGCCGAACAGGGCAGCTGGGCCCCCCAGTGCAACACGGTCTACCACCACCTCAGCATCGCCGGAAGCTGCACAGCTTTACTTAGCAGACACGCAGGCAGCTTCACCTTCACCACAGACCAGCCGATCTCCAGCCGCTGCGACCTCCTCTCAGCCGCCGACAGGATCCAAAGCAACACACTGCGCAGTAGTCGTCGGAGTACCCCTGGACCTCCCAGCGAGGTATCTCCTCACCGCAGCGACGCAGAAGTGGCCCACGGCCATCAGCGCCTCTCGGATCTCGTCGAGACGAGGCCCAACCACCTGCGTGCGCCTGCAGTTTACAGATTCTCAGGACCGCGACGCCGCCTTGGCCTCAGGTCTGCCCATCTTGGGACAGCTCCTGAAGGTGGAGGCCAGTAAACTGCAGCGACACATCCCGTGCCGGAACTGCTGTGCCTACGGGCATAGCGCCGACACGTGCACCGCGCCGCCACGGTGCCATTACTGTGGCTCACCCACTCAGACTGCAAACTGCAGGGCTCACGATCTCCGCCGACGCCGCAGGTACTGCGCCACTTGTGACGGCCTTGGCCATTTCACAGGGCAGGCGCAGTGCCCTGCTTATCCTCGCGGAAACCAAGCACGACCGACACCCCGGAGCACTGCCTCCAGCGGATCTATGGAATGGCAGCAAGCACTTGGCTGCTTCCGGGAGGACCTCCAACTTATCACCACCAGACTCCACGCCCTTGAGGAGCTCATCACTTCACTAGCCACCAGCAATCACCGGACTCCAGCGGACGAGGCTCAGGACCTCCGCTCAGAGGTCATTAGCCTCAGCCAGCGACTGGGCAAACTGGAGGAATCCGCCACCGCCGCTGCCCAACAGCAGGAGACACACCACGCCGCCCTCATGGACACCCTGACCGCCACACACAGACAACTGACAGACCGACTAACTCCCCTCGACCACTTCTCCGGCTCACTTGACAAATTACACGACACGACACTGGCCATCAGCTCCCAGCTCCAACTCACAGAACAACTAGCCGCCGATCAAAAAGAGATCCTCGCATCAATTAAACGAAAGATTCACCGGGTGGAGGCACACCTCACAGACACATCCACTAACACCTCCAACAGACTGGACCAACTCCTCTTCAAACTAGCAGACATGGACACCAGCCTCCACTCCAGACTACAGGACCTCAAGACCGCAGAACAAATAGTAGCAGAGCACGACGAACAGAGCGTCCAGAGAATGAAAGCTTACCGCCCCAACATCGGGAGACCACCACAGCACACCTGATGGCCACATCAACTACCCTCCCGGATTTAACTTCCGGAGATTATGCCCTCCCACAAAGTATACTATTTAAACTTCCCCCACTCGGCAACGACTGCCGGATATGATGCCCTCCAATACTAGATATATGTTACAATAAAGACTTACCCTGAATACCTTCCACTTTTTCACCCTTACTCTCCACGCGCCTCGTTCAGGGCCTTTTGGTCATGTCCGACGCCTGGCCATCATTCTTTACCCGCTCGCCGTTATTGACGGCCAGCTCCTACACTTCACCTCTACTAACGGGAGTGCTTTTAGCGGGATCCCACAAAGCCACTCAAACTACCTTCCAATCTTTCACCTCCTAACCTTAGTAGTTAACTAAATAATTACAAAGAATGGTCCCTCGGACCCATACCTTACAGTTAGGGCACTCCGCCCTGCCAGGTCGAACACCTGCACACAAAGAAGAAGACACACTTCACTCACTCAAGCTACCAGAGGGTGGGGGGATGACGTCACATAATGGTGGTTAGGCGCCAGGTACAATTTTCCTAAAGGTTCATTGTGAAAATTTTAAATTAATGTTAGAAAAATATTTCGGGAAATGTAGAAATTGTGTAAGAAATGTAAGGCCGCGTGTTCCTTATCCACTTCCAGCCATGGTTAGGTCGTCACAATATTAGTCTCACAAAAACTCGAGAACGGATGAATCGACGTGCGTAACTTTGGTTTTGAAATATTTGTGTAAGCCCAAGGAAGGTTAAAAGGTGAGGAAAGGATACCTGAAGTGATAATGTACTGGGTTATTAACTAAATATAAAAGTACATACGCAGGCTTTCACGGAACACATACTACATCTTCTATTTTCGATAAACAAAAGCATTACAAAGTATAAAGATATTCCAATCATTGCCAAAATCTTCAATACTATTTCAATTGTGAATTTTATTAAATAAACTTTATCGTTTTTATCAAGACTGAATTTTTTATGTAACCTGATATACCTTTCGAAAATTAGACACAAAACAGCTAATGAATAACGTTATTGAAGCAACAATCATCAGGGGAAAGTACAAAGGAGAGGATATCCTGATCCCGCCTATTCCAAATACTCCAAGGGAATTTACCTTTTGATTTTAAACAGAAGTTTCCCTGTTTCTTTCATTGACAATTTATATGTCACGTGTTCACAGTCCGAAAACCATCATCTTTATATACTTACGCAACACAAAAGAGACAAAAATATGCTTATCAGAAAGCTTTAAATTGATTAACTTAATTGTTACAGTGTTGTATTAAACTTCACCCCCAATTGCAGAATAAATAACTAATTTGTTTTTGCTTTATTTATATAGATAAGCTCAGCAACTTTTATTGGCGGTACGAAGTTCCCCGAGTCATCTAGTTGGTAATCTTATGTACTGCATAAAAGATTTTAAAATTTTTCGTGAATCTCACCATTGTCATGATATTCCTTGTTACTGATTTAATTTTTTTTTCCCCCTCGCTTTCATGCCAAGAGCAAGAATTTTACATCCATCACATAGTGACACGCTTTTTAAAAAGAGCATACTTATCTTTGGTATCGTGCTGTATATTATGTGTATAAACGTGATTTAAAATGTATCTATTTAACAACAAAAAAGAATAATGTTTTTTAGGACCACTTGCAGAAAAGAAACTGATGTGAATACTGTACATAAATAGAAGAGTGAGAACGCACCCGATGTGCATCGCTGTGCCAACCTGTACGATTTTTTCACCTTTTCTCTCCTGCATAATTTATATCTTGCATTGACCACAACTCCTTATAGATATTTCTTTAAAAAACAACCGATATGTCATCGGAAGTCCAAGAAACTAGCGGAAATGTGTGCATTTTCAATATGGAACCTGTCCTGAAGCTAGAAATCACTTGCGATCCATATCAGCTGTTTGCTTGACGCAGCCAACTTCATCACACAAACACTACTGGCTGTCAACAATGTTATCAGCTGTGGTAGAACTCGCTTCCTGGGTATCAGCCGTCCTTCGACACACAATGTACCATGTATCGGTTATCGGAGTTTTTGACAAGTAGCGAGCGTCCTGCGACAACGTGTGTACAAGTGATTATGGCCGTAAATCAAAGCCAAAAAATGAACCTATTATAAAATATGTAAAAAAAAGTAGCAATACTTTTTTCTTCCATTTATACCCCGCCTATAACTACAATGGTCATATAGGCGGCCGTTCTCCTTTGGAACATATCGAAGGTGTTAACTCGTATTCGTTGGGTTTTAATCATTAGATCACGCGCACATTCGCATTCTCATTCATACTTCCAGACTCCGGGGAAGATGGGGAATTATGTTGGTCAGAGAAACATCCCCAACCTAAGCCGGAAATCGAACCCGGGACCCCTCGCACGGCAGGTAGTCGCTCTACCGACCGAGCAATACTGCCAGCCTTTCAATACCTTTGTAACAGAAATTATAAATCTTTAATTCCATTATCAAACTGATTTAATTCTTAATTTCTGCCATTAACACACATAAAAAACGTAATTCTGTCACACGATTTATTTTAGACTTATTTTCAAAGCAGGATCCCCACGTTTGATGGCATCTTGTTTTAGAACCCTGCCCTCTACACTGCCGTGGCTCTTTGAGATGGCCGCCCTCTATCTCCTCTGGTCTCATCCTTCCTCCCGGGGTTACCCCACTTGGGGCATAGGCACAATAAAGATAAACAATAAACAATAAAAGTTTGGCCTTTCATGCCGAATGCCCTCCGTAGCGTATGCCAGTCCCCAAGAGTCTTGCCAGCTGTTTCAGTGGCGGACTGAGTTCCTTTTCTCAAGGTATTCGTAGGCGAGTTTGAGGATAAACAGAAGTTGACAGACTGCCGATTGTTTGAGAATGTATTATTAACTTTTAAGTTAATCGATGGAAGTTAATCATTTCTTCGCACTAGCCGTATATAGGCTAAGGTTTTGGATAGATAGTCAACCTGAAAAATTCAATGCCACGTCCGGGATTTGAACCACGAATCTCCTGGTTTCCGTCCAGTAGCTCTTACCCATTTAGCTACCATGGCCAAAGTGCCGTCCGGACATTAAATTCTCCAGTTAACTCCTATATGTTTTCCCGCTAAACCACTAGGGGCTTTCATATTCGAGGTACAAAGTTTGTGGTGTTATCAACTGTTGCTGAATCATACCACGATAACTTAAAGTGTTGAAGTATTAAGTCTTATAACTTCTGACTTCTTAATATTCTTTACATTTTAAAATTACTTTTTACTGTTTCCGTAATAATAATGACAGACGTAAATTGCCACCGCCAAATGTGTGTAACACAATCGCAGTCTTCGACATTATGGCTGTCGATAATAGTCGATCACAGGAAACGCATTTGTAAGATTGTAAAACACGAAGGGAAAATGGAAATCTTAGAAATATTGTTCACAATTGCCACCCCCAATAAATATGTCAACTTAAATCGTTAATTCGTAGGCGAAACACAATTTCCATTCAGTGACTTGTATAATTAAGTTCACTCCCTTTTTCAGAATGCCTACGCGACTTAGTAACTACACCAGATTTCTGAACATAACTGATTTTCAGGTACGAAAAATTAAAAGATAAATAATAAATAAATAAATAAAATCTGAAAATCTAATCCCGGTACCTAATTTCTTATACCGGGACATGATTTCCAAATTATAATTTATTAACTACCAAATAAATACAAAAAGTACAATTTAAACAATAATTTTTCAGATAATAAAAGAGAAACAATCTAGAAAAAACAAATTAAAACAAATACGAAAGCTACCAATTTAAAAATTTTACAATTTAACTAATAAAAATTTACTGCAATCCAGTATTCAAATAACTGGCAACCAGCAAAATAAACTACAATACCGGAAACCAATACTTAATGTACTGGTAACCAGTACATGTAAAACTTATCAATTTACCTTTTCTACTAATATAAACCTTTTTAAAAAAAATTCAACTAATTTAACCAAAATCTTATATAAAAATAATTCATAAAATTTACATTACAAAAATCACAAAATTTACAGATTTAAAACTTCTCCAAATTCTTTGAACGAATTAAACAAATTAAAATACATCCTATCAATTTATACAAACAAACATAAATTCATTTATTATTTATACTTCTATACAAATCAATATTTTTTTCAAATATACTTTATATCATATATTTTTCAGGTACTCCTAGAGCTAATGGATTTCTGTCGAAACAATTCACTAGTACCTTATTTACCTTAGCCACGCTGATTTACTAATTGCTTGACGTTGGCTAATGATTCTTTCTAATAACAAACTTCTACATTGCCTATCTAATGACAATAACTCAAGCTTAATGCATTATGCATTAATTTTAACATAGGAAGGTGATAGCTATTCATACGGAATTTCGTTTTATTACATTTTATTCACGAGACATTCACTCAAATAATTAATACCGCAATTCGTTCACTGAAAATGCTAAAAAGTATATGGACTTACCTAATAGTGTTAGTCATAAATAATTTTTGTTGTTAACGATACTGTCAGTTGATACAATTGCATTCGTCAATGTGCCGGAATTTCGTCCGCAGGAGTTCTTTTACACCATAAATCTACTGGCACGAGGCTGTCACTTTTGAACACTCTTGTAAAGCATTGGTCCTAGCCGGGTTTGGTCCCAAGACTTTATAATCAGTAAGGTCAACGCCTAACCAACTGAGCCACCTGGGGAGATAAACTTAGTTACAAACGCTATTGAAAATAAAAGGAAATAAGCGCTAACAGTTTGTCTGCAGCTCTATTTACCTTACTAGGCCTTTGACTCTCCAGAACATGTTAAAATACATTACTAAATGTCAAAAAACAGTGCTGATGTTTACCTTACTCCTAGCCTACTGAGGAGTAACTAGCACCTCCTAGATCATATGTCTGATCACTTTGTCATAGAGTAATTATGATAAAACCTTCATAGCTTACAGATATTTTATCTGAAGACTACTCTAATAATTTAAATATAAAATTAAATGTTGGACTTCTTCCTTCCTTGGTTATGCCTGTTACATGACGAAGAACATGATTAAATCGAGGCCACGCAATAACCAATGATAATGCTGATGTAATTACATCACCCAGATGAGGTAAATCTCCTAGAAGTTCTGGGACCACCATCTGGAAAGGAAATCCCCGTCTCATGAAGGTTATTGGGTCTTTCCATTCTAGGAATTTGTTTAGCTGCCGTAACATGCATTCTAAAGAGATGCAAAATGATAAAGTAATACTGGTTTTCCCTTTTTAATCCATTCATTTCTTTTTACTGTAACAAAGGGAAACGTCAGTTACTCCTAAACGTACCTTCACTTAAGACACTTTTCCCCCACTCTCGGTACAAAACACAAGTAATCTGTCAAAAGAATCATAACTGAACTTCTGAGTCACAAGTCACAACTGCAGTGGGCACTCTCCTCGACAGCCTTAAGAGGGCCAACACCTACCAATCCAGCTGCCAGCCTCAGCCCACTTACACACGGCAGAGGTTGGCGATCATCCAACCGATACGGGAGGAGATGTGGTCAGCATCTCGGCATTCCCCAGCCGGTTTTTGGTTGAATTTTTTTATTTCAGTTGCTCAGCACAGTTAGTGCTATACAAATTGTGGAGCTATATACATAATATACATAATAAAATTAAAGTATACAGGGAAAGAGGATACTCATACTAGAACCCTCAAGCAAACTGGTCTGATTAGTGTGAGTATAAATTAAATAACTTCTTCATTACAGAATAAATAAACATTATAGAAATAAAATGTGCTGTGGCAAGCGTGCCTTCAGTCTTGGTGCAGCATCAAGGCGACGTCCAAGTTGGAAGAATAAAGCACCTGAGACATAAGGAAGGTGAGCAAAGAATCTGCTTGTCGTTGTAGAGATATACTCATTAATGCTGACAATGTCCAATTCTCTATGCAGCTGTGCATTCCGGATGTACCACGGGGCGTTCACAGACAACCCCCAGTCGGAATATTGGTTTCCGTGACCAGGGCCGCTTACCTATCGCAAGCTCCTCACTTTCCTCACGATGCTGAGTGGGCACCGGTCCTATACCAGGGATTCAAAATCCGCACCCCATGGGTGGGATCGCACCCGGGTTGCTTTCCGTGCTGCCTTCCGCGCAAGGCATGCTCTCTTAGCCCGCTATGCCACGGTACAGGACAGGCACTGACCACTGAACTCACTGAATTCTGATAACTGTTCACTAAAATCCGTCCGCTGAACACTCGCGAGTTATTTATATGGCAAGTACTCTGAAAACAAAATCTATTACAGCCAGCCTGAATGAATCTTCTGGAGCAGAAAGACAGCGTGTAATGGCTATTGGTTAGCCTAGAAAACAGCCTTTAGTAGCAAGTACCCCAGCCAGTATGTCATTAATCCGTTTACGACCTCTCTGACAAATCAGTAGTTTTTGATCAAGGAGCAGTATAAAACAAGCACAAAGTTTCCTAAATATTTTTCGCAATTATTACTGTGTATACCGCGTAGATATCTAAGGCAAAGGAACTATGACATTCTATTCTAGTTTGAGATTTATTTGCAAATGAATGAGGTTCCTCGCAATATAAGGGGAACTTTACGAATCTATGTACTTGTGCAATCATAATTTTTTAAAAAAAACTGTCGAGTATTCACAGGATTTTCTCCTCCAATGAGACATTCGTATACTAATCACGATGCATAGCACTACTCAAGTAAAAAAACATCCTTCTCTTTTCGCTTCATTACTTGCGATGAATTTTGCCTACAAATTATATCAAATTAACAACGTTTCAAATCGGGAAATCAGTGTTCAACTGTTTATTCGTGATAACAAGCACTTACAATAAAAAGAAAAGGAGAAAATGAATGCCAACTTTCAAATATATCGATACATGAGAGAAACGTATAAAGTTGTATCATGTAATAGCTGTGTAAATAAAATGACACAAATCTTATACTTTAATGGGTTTATATCTTCCCTTAGTAAGTTTGTCTATTAAGATGTCAGTATTATGTACGTATATAAAATGCAATAAAATAAAGTCGTACAGCACTAACAAAAATATTCATAATACAGTAAAACCTGCCTGAAACGTACCCCTTAAATGCCAGATGGAAAAACGGAAAATAAATTTCGGAATGTAACTATTTCCCATGTAAATTTATACTCCAGCCAGAAAACCGCCCAACGTGGATATGGAAATATTTTTCGGGAACAGTTTGCATAAATAAATCTGGTTAAAACGGTTAACTTTATGTAATGGGTTACAACGTATGTACTTTAAAAAGAATCATTTTGAGGGCTTCTGTACTTGCACCGAAGGTCTGTGAACCATAGTAATAATCTGTAATCCTTCAAGGAAAGGGGAAAACAAACCGTAAGCTCTCTGAACTCTAAACACACATGGCAAAGGTAGAGCTATTTTACAGTGTGTTCATTTAGTGTCGTTCTTACAAGTGATCAAGTACGAGTGGAAGAAAACTGTAAACTTTCTTTTTAGCCCTTAAAACACACTTTGTGTGTACACACATTGTGTAAAATGAATTCTAAACATAAGATATTATCAATAGAGGAAAAAATTCAAGTAGTTGAAGAACACGAAAAGAACATACGTCATGTTAAAGAATCAACTGTATTGTTTAAAGTGGACAAAACTCAGATTTATGAGATTAAAAAAATTATGTACGAGAGGTTAAAGAGAATAGTAGGACATGTGAAACGTATCACAAAGTATACAGAGTATGACGAGATAAATCGCGCCACTTGAGTGTGTTGTTAGTGCACGTGCTCAAGGAATTCCTACTTCTGGACAATTGCTTTACACCCAAGCTTTAGAGACATCAACAAAATTGTGCAAAGACAATTTCAGAGCTTCCAATGGATACTATTGAGTTTCAAACATCGTCATAACATTGTTCTGAATGTTGTGTGTGGTGAAGCAAATGATGTTGATATGCAGACAGTTGCAGATTGGAAAGGGAAATTTGAAAACAGACGGAGAAACTAGGTGATAAACTGAAATTATTGTATGTAAGTTGAAAATATAGTACACAATACATTTCAGCCTATTATTATGTACACTTCCTTCTATATTATTCCTTTACCGCAAATCTGTGCTACGATTTCTAATTCTTTTGTATTGAAACACAGCCCCCTGTAAGACTGAAACCTGTGTAAACGGAAAATAAATGCGGGAACCATCGCGTTCCGTTTTAGAGAGGTTTTACTGTATCAATATATTGGTTAAATGTATCCTGTCTAAATGGAAGTAAGCAAAAGATGTATATGTTGGAGCGGTTCCCCTCCTTGTGGTTTGGATTTACATCACACGATGCGGTGACATATCTGAAGTTGGATTCGCCCCTTCGTGAGGTCTACGCCCCACACGCGCAAAAGTTTCGCGCTCCCTCGGTGTGGCGACGCGTGTAGAAGCCAAACCTTACCTTGATGTAGGAGCGATGAACCTTTCGTCTAAAAGCCGTGAAGATGAAGTTCTCGAAGATTTCTATAAATCCTCTCTCCGGCAGCTGCGGCGAGCGATGAGATGTGAAACTTCTCAGGCGTGGTATCGATACAAAAGGGATTTCACTTTTAGGCAACTATGGAATAAAATAATTAATACAGTTTCACTTTACTTGGAATTATATTTTTCGACATAATTTTCTTCTTTACATGCGACTTTTTCCACTGATGTATATAGCCCTTTACTATATTTTAATTTTCTCCTTTTATTTATAAATGATGCAACGGTTTTTTATTTACATTATTTATGGTAGCGTTGCGTATTTGATGTATATTTTAAACGTTTACTAAACGTTCATAAATGATGAACTCCAATAACTTTTCGTAGTTACAAGAAGTCTTTTACCGAAAACACGCCTACCCTCTTCGAGAGTTCAAAACAGAAGAAAAAATTTAAGAATAAAATCATTGGTTCTTATTTCTGGTTTTGTTGCTAAGTCACCGCAATACTTAATTCTGATTGGTCCTACGTCACAATTTGGGATTTCAATAAACCTAAGCATTTGTTGCATCATCTATATGGCCTGCTTGGTTATTAACTTAAGTTGAATTACAGATGGCCATGTTTACCTAAAATGTCCATGTATGCAATATCAGCTTTAATGTAAAGGGATAAATGTTCATGTTGCAACTTGAAAATTGTATTTATTGTAGCTTTAGTTTTTCACAACTCTGGTGTGCTTAGAACCCAAACACAGGTACATTAAAGAACTACCTAAATTATTGATTTTAATTTAGTGCGAAGAGGCCCAGTCCTCCTGTGTATGCATTCAGGACGCATAGAATGTGCATTTCCCACCGGAGGTAAACAATGGGTTGCATAACATTGGTGTTAGAATGTTGCCTGACAGAATGTTCGAGACTCTGGGAAGCACAAAACCGGTATATCGACTTGCAGCACACCTTAACTGCTATTGTCAAGGTGAACCTTTCTGTAATATTTTTAAAAAACTGTTCTAAGCTACGTCGCATATATTCTTATGTAAGTGCAAGATCAGGAAAGTTCTCAACTTAGTTGCAGTTGAATGCAACAGGAGTTGAGGGGATAGTGTCCTTAAAGGTGACCGATCTGAATAATTTACAGTATAGAAGTCCTGGAATAATTGATGTTCATAAGCGAAACAGTTTCCAAATTCAGTTTAGCGTGGCCTCTTTACAATGCATTGTAATATTCAGAGTCGTGATTGCAAGTAAATATCAGGAACCTATTTTATTTTATTGCATTTCTATATTTTTATCAGTGCACTTATCTTATCATACCAGCTCAGTGAAATAATGAAATGTGTCCTAGTACAACTATTAATATCATTTAATATCTAATGTCACATCGAGAACGCCTTACTTGAACTCCAGTTGTTGATAACTCGTTAATTGTAATTTTTTAACCTTTATTTATTTTTGTTAGGAAACAATTTACTCCCACTTAATATTTACAGGCTTTGACAAGAATGGAAGATCATTCCAATCAGAGAAAAATTACCCATTCCAATTGAGAATTTAACCAGGTACCTTTGGGTTGATATTCCATAACATTAATATTGGATAGTAGGTACAAGTCCGTCGTATAATATTGGGAAATGCCTGCTAAGATTCTACGCTAATACCTTACAAATCGCATCGCAAGAAGAAGTTTTATCAGTTTTAATTTAGAAAACTTAACGCTGATTCATGGCAAGGAGGAATTGTCACATGAAGGGCTGGATTTCACATAGGTATTAAAAAAAGTTGTAAAACAATGCTCCCAGTAAAGAAAATGAGACTTTTGTCTCTGTTCATTGTAATTGTTTCGCTTACAGGAGATAAACTTAATTTGAGGGCCCACAATAGCACGAAAATATAAATATTCATCAAAAACATAGATCTGGGATTTTTACGTGCAAAAGTTTTCAACTTGCCACAAAAAAACAGTTGAATATAAAGTCTTAATAGAAGAGCCTTGGTAACGGAAGGACGTATAATTCATCTTATTAATACCAAAACACATGTTGAGTATATTATATGTAACATTTTCCATCAACAATGTATCAAGCCGATGTTGTACTATCCACAGCTATGGCACTGATTTGGCATTGGGATTTCATTACGGAGGGGATTCGGTAAGTAGGCCACTATGCTGGGCCCAGGTGGGAGGGATGAGGCGAAGCAGACAGAGGGTAGCCGACCCAAGGAGCCACGACAATACAGAGGGCAGGGTCCCTACAGTTTACTTGGTTAGAGACTTCCCCTTACAGGCCAGGACAACGAACTCGCTCCCCTACAGTGGGACGGCAATGAACCCAGCAGCCGAGCCCCAATGGTCCCAGGCTGGTGGTCCCGAAATGAGGAGCAGAGGAGCTGAGGCCAGTAACCAACCTACTGGAGGAGGAAGTCGTTTTTCCTCAGAGCATATTATCTTGCCATGCACCGCCGAGACACCCGCCGACACTTCTACCCTGAAAGAGAACACCAGATGAGAGATGATATGAAATGATAATGGAGATGAAATGGAGGGACAGGAAATTCGGGGGATGTAATTAACCTACCCAGCATTCGCCTAGCGACCCAGGAAAACTCCCCGAAAAAACCATGGGTCAGGTAGGTCGGCCAAGGGAATCGAACCTGGGGCTCCCAAATACGGGCCACAGACGAAACCACCTGAGCCATCCCGCTCGGTATGGCAATGATTTACTCAATCATTTAAAAATGTAATCTTAATATTGGATTGCTGAAATTCGAAAGTAAATCTGAATGTGAAAAAAGTAGCTTCGGAGAGGTGCATATTGTTATATTTTAGCTACTTCGTTGAAATTCAACACGTGCACTGTTGATAAACGAGGAAGGTACTATAAATTTAGACAGAGAAAGACAAATAATGTATATTTTTATATAACTCAAAGTTCTGCTAATTTAAGACTTCCACATCTGACTAGAAACATGTCAGATTCAAACTTAAATAAAACCAAATGAGTTGTGTACTAGCATAAATAAAGGAAATATTTGGAAATATATGTCCTTATTCACTCTAATATATTTAAAGCCGTATTCAGCTCAGTGTCACATGACTGACTATTGGAATAAATCATTATACAGGAAAGTATGCATTGCATTTGACTTACATTTGAGAGCAATACAAAAATAACATTTTGAACAAACGTGTGAAAATGAAAACGAATATAGTGTCATGAAATAAACGTATAATATTATTAGAACATCTTGCTCCTACTCTGATAGAAGTATTTCATACCATCTGAAAGACTTCGATAACTATGAAAATATAACTTCTAGAAGAAAGGTGTGGGTGGATGTGTGGGAGAAAGAAAGGTAACTTTAAAATTAAATGATGGATAAATACAATTTTTGGATTTTAAGTTCAGCATCTTCTAACACGATATCTGCGACTAGAAGACTTTTAACAAGCCCCTCCCCCCCACCCAAACTAAATATCGTTTACTTGGAAAACTTCTCATTATTTCTAATTTTATAAAAAATTGCTTTTAGCAATATTTATAAAATAGCAGATTGAATTTCGCAAATATCTTCAGTTCTCTTCATTATGAATTACTTTTATATAATTGGAAAGCCTGAGAGAGAGAAAATCTTATTGCACCAATGTGATATATATATAGTCCTTGTTAAAACATATAATTTATTCAAGTACAAACTATTTTAAGCATTTGCAAAATACTCGTTGAATTTTCAAATGCAGGTAGTGGTTTTTTTATATATTTAGGCATTATTCGATTTTCCCCTTGTTTATGTAAATACCATAGAATTTCAAAAGGCAGTCCAATCACATAGTGATACACTTTAGGGCATTCTATCCTTCTTAATGCCTACGATTAGCTAAACATGTAATAAACGTTTATTTCTATTAACAAGAAATAAACAAACGAATGATCTTTTGTAAGAATAATTCGCAGAAAAGGTAGTCTTGTGAATGGAAAGCTTAGACTTTTCTGAAGATTTGGCTCTTTAAAGCGATTAGGAGTTTTTCTCACATCGTAACGACACATCATACTTCTATGACCTATGTATTGTGTAAGAAATACAGACTCTGTATCTGCGCCAAAATATATATGCTTGTACTATCCATTTAGTTTTTATAATTTAAGTTCAAAAACAGTTTATTATTTTTGTTTGTTGTGAGTTGCTAGAAGTGAGTATGCTAAATTATGCAGAGAAGAGAAGTTATTGGAAGGCGATTAGCAGAAGTGAGGCATGTAATTGGTTGAAGTTTGTACGTGCGATGCTAAATAGAGCACGTCGAGCATTGGTGGTGAAAGTTAACCGCTACTTGTCCTTTGGTTCAGTTCCCGGACGATGACCTTCTTTAGGCTTCTGTGTATCCTTACGATTTGCTTCCAGAAGAGAAAAGAAACAAAATTACGTTATCACTGCCTTCACAAGGTCAACTGGCTGAATCATGTCCTCTTGCTACTTCGCTTTCTCTTCTCGCCATACATCTGCATCCGTACCAGATTCTTCTAAACGTCTTATGTAATACCTTATCGCCTCTTGTTTGGGATGTCACTATACTTCTGAATCTATCTTTAGCAAACGCTGCTAAAATTACCATCAATATTTTTTTCTTTAGCACAGTTTAAGTGCAATAAACAGTACTACATTTATACCAAAAACTGTCATATTTATACCTAAAAGACCCCACCTAATCTAGTAAAGTAGATTCTGGACATTTTCCACACGATAAAATCCTCTGACGTTTCGCTATTTCCAGCTGACATCTTCAGGTCGGTTCCCTCCATAACCTCAGGCAATGTCAGAGAAACATTAATAGAAGTTCCCGAATTCTATTCATTGTTTAACCTCGGCTAAGTATGTTATGGTATCCAGTTCAGCACATTACAATCTTATAGCCTTATACTGTTTCCCTTTTTATACTTTTTCACTTATTTATGATCGACAGGAAGTATACATATGACTCAACACTCAGATATCGCATTAAAAGTATGCATTTTGAGGATAATATTTGGAAAGATCTGTGTCCTCGTTTCAAGAAAGAAAAGTTCAATAAATATATTTATACATATAGCCAGGTGTGTGGTGTGGGTTTATATCCTGTGGAGGATTTCGCACACTGACCAAGGCTCATCCTTTGGGCTTACGTAACCTGCCAGAGGGAAGGATGAGATTGAGTACGAAGGGCGGTTGAGTACCACAAACAGCTCACTCCAAGAAGCGAAAATTCCCTCGTAGCCACGGTCGTTGGAACGTATGTCTAGCGTTCCACCGCGTAGAGGGTCGCGGGTTCGAGTCCCACCCTGGGCATGGGTGTTTATGTGTATAGTGTATGTGTGTGAAACTACAAAAATCAGATAGGTAATTAAACGGAAACAATAAAAAATTGTTAAATAACGAAAAGAAATATATATACATATATTAATAAAAAAACAGGCTGAGACCCATCCCTGAGTGTTCTGCCCCAAACCAAAGCCAGTACTGATGCCCCGAGGTACCGCACCAATCGATGAACCCGGAAAGTCCTGAAAGAAGGAAATAATGGAATGATATGAAATGAGGAAAGGAAGTGCTGTGATATAAATAATCTGCTCTAGCATTTGGCTGACCTCAAGGAAAAAAACTATGGAAAAGAACCTTTGTCAGAGAAATCCGCACCAG
Source organism: Mantis religiosa (assembly GCA_030765055.1). Taxonomy (NCBI): domain Eukaryota; kingdom Metazoa; phylum Arthropoda; class Insecta; order Mantodea; family Mantidae; genus Mantis; species Mantis religiosa. Next base: position 148,146,951 of record CM060953.1, read on the forward strand.
GTATCGAGCTCATGATTCACACGTTACCGCGGAGACTTAGCGCCTCAAGCTTCAGTAAACCACCTCCTAGAGAGGGATGAGGTGAGAGGAAACAAAGGATGGCCTCTACGTATTTAAAACTACCTGGTGACAGCTGATGCACGGATCTCCTCTCCCCTGCACATTCACTGGGACCCGTCCCGGAGAATCGCCGAGATTCTCGCCGACACTTGCAACCAGACGAAGTAAGACCGTGTGGTGAAATGCAGGGATATACTTAACCTTCCCAGAGTCAAAAGGCCACCACATGACATGCTTTAATTGGTCGAAAACGTATTGAGAGAAAAGGATTCGACAAATTAAAGCATAACAAAGTCGAAAGATATTTCACTCCTTGCCAAGGTCTTCAAAGCTGTTTAACTTACCATATTTTATTAAATGTTTATCGTTTGTTATCAAGACTGAAATTTTTTATGTAGCATGGTGATATACCTTTCGAAGATTAGGCACAAAATTAATTACTGAACGCTCTATAACACTATAAATATTTGACCACAGAAAATTGTTGTCAAATATTAGTAAATGCTTGGATACCTTCTTTGTAATTTGTGTTTGTGAATTCGTGAATTGAATTGAATTGACACAAAATTAATTGAATTTCTTTGTGATTTTGTGAAGTTCGCAGAAACTTTTTACTATGCTACGGCCTGGCTTAGGTCGCAGAAGTCAGTCAAATTTGCGACGAGCTACGTCTCGTGCTGACCGCACTGATGAGCAACGAGACGCAGCTAATGCTAATAGGCGTTTTGGTTTGTCAGAATTGCGTTCTAGATTATCTGTTTCTTCCGGACAATTGTTTTCGTACAAATCTGTTAACATAGTTATAAACCAGGACGCTGTAGTCAACTATCGCATAGCTTTTAAGTTTATTAGAATTGTCTGGACTCCCACCCCACAATTTAAAATTAAAAGTAGGAACAGCTGCGATCATGCTGCGTAACTTTAACCAAACAGGAGGTGCGATGGAACGAGACTGTGAAAAAGCTAATGGGTAACGTCATCGAGGCAACAATCATCAAAGGAAAGTACAAAGGAGATGATATCTGGATCCCGCTTATCCCAATGATTCCAATGGATTTAATTTTTATTTTAAGCTTCTACAATTTTCCGTGCGTTTGGCTTTTGCGATGACATAAATAAATCGCAAGGGCAGCCGTTGGAAGTTTGCGGAATCAACTTGGAGTTTCCTTGTTTCTCCCATAGACAATTATACATCGCGTGTTCACGCGTCGAAAACCATCATCATCTTTATATATTTACGCATCACAGAAACGACAAAAAGTATTGTTTATCGGAAAACTTTAAATTGATTAACTTAATTCTAACTGTGGTATTTAAACCTTACCCCCAATTGTAGAATGAATAACTAACTAATTCGAATTTGTTTTATTTATAAGTTCAGACAAGTTTTATTGGCGGTACCTAATTCGTCGGGCCAGCTAGTACTAAATGCTGATAAACCATTCGTCTTGGCTTAAAAATCTTAGCTAAATTACAGAAGAGAAATATTTCATTTAAAATTACAGAAAAAACAAGGAATTGCTGTTTAGAATTCCATCGTTTGTCAATGTTTTAATTCTCTTGGCTTTATATTTTGAAAATTGTGCCATTGCTTCTAAACTCCCATCATGTCGTTAAAATAGTATTTTAAATGCAGTTAGTAGATCAATAATTCCTTACATAACGTTTGAAAATGTCGCCAACGTGGAAGTTAATTTGATGGAAAAATAAATTTGTAAAGTCATGTGAGCGGAGTTATCAACTTTGATTTAAAAGACCCGACTTTTGACATTTAAAATGTTTCCTCCCTACATAAAATTTTATTTTTACAGAAATTTTACGTTGTATACCAAAGAATTAAACTAATTTTTAAACACCAATACGAGAAAAAAACTGGTGCCGAAGTAGTTTACCTGAGATACTAGGATTGAGGGGTAGGCCCAACGCCTGGGACAATGAAGAGATGAATCGTGGAGCAATTGGTAGAATGATGGTAGGGGAAACCGGAGGACCCGGAGTAAAACCACCCCAGCGCCATATTGTCCACTACAAATCCCACTTTGCGGTCGTCTGGGATCGAATATAAATAAATAAAATCCAATAAACTGCTAAAATGTGTCAGGAAATGCAAACTTTAATGATTTCCTTTTTGTACTTTCAAAAAAGCTAATTTTCTCTCTAAATTTGACTAATAGGATTTTTAAAAGTAAATGTGTACTTTTCGGATTCTCTCTGTATTTTGAAAGTTTGAATACATCGACTTTGCCACTAATTTACAGATAGGAAAACGTCCTTTCGTTTTATCTAGATATATCCTAAAACAGCTGTGACAGTACACTTGGCTATTGGACAAAATGCGTCTGTATTCAGGAAGTTGATCTTCCATTATTGTCCAACGATAAATATCAGACAGTTATTTCAAAATACATACGTCGTCAAGTTATAGACGTAACATCTCGTAATTTACTACCCCTTCCATTAGTTTGTAAATTTTAAAATTAAAGAAACTCATTGGAGTATTTAGGTGTTCAAACCCTTAATTTTGGACACTTTGGATTACATAAATGGCGTAAGCATAAATAAAATAGCTTTTATAGAATGTTATATTATTTATATATAGGGAAAAGACCAGCCAACGATTATTGCAGTAATTAACTCTATCAGTGATATCAAGAGATTCCTAAAAGTTTGTATTTCTGCAAACACTATCAAAGAAACATTATTAAAGCTTTAGCAAACACAGAGAGCTATTTTGCAAAATATTTATTCAAAGTATACCAAAAATTAAAAGTTTGTATTGGCTCAAATTAATGTGTGAAAAGCTCTAAGAGGTCATATTTTTTAAATTAATAATGTTCCAACTATAATAATGCAGAATTTATTTTACATAAACGTATTTCCAATACTTACGCGAAATATGCGTAATAATTTGACCCCTACTGTAGCAGAAACATTAAAATTAAAATTTCATTCGTCTGCATCAAATACTCAACTTTGTGTAGCGTCTAAAACAAGTGTTCTGTAATCAAAGTGACCGAAGTACTTGTGATAATGCACTGATAAGGTAGAAAATAAACACAGAGCTTCAACACGTTTAAGACGTGCTCTGAACATTTTTGGGATCGATAAGCTGTGGTAACAGTTTGACCTTTTTCGTACACCGGCCTTCCTTCTCGTGTTCACCTACATTTGTCATTGGGGCACCCGGAGTTTAATACTTTACTGTGTTAGAAAGGTAAAGAGATAGGGATTAGTGCTTTTGTAGAGATCATAAACGTTATCTGCTTTAGTGACATTTCCTGCAACCGTTGCTGATAGCGGCAAAAGGCTTACTACCAAAATTGAATGCATATGCTACTTCTTTCCGACTCCTTTCCTTTTACATAGCACGTTACTAATAGCCTCGAAAACCGTAAATGTTTAGCAAACTCCTCATTTAAATCTGTTTCAAATGGAAATACACTCGTTCTAGTAGCATAGTTGCCCAATATTTATTACGTACTTTGAGTCATTGTTCATTTCGTACCTGTAGATTATGGAATTATTCTACGAACGCTGCTACATTGCAGAACAAACCTTTAATACCCGAAGATTACATTACACTATTTACATCTCAGAGAAAATGTTGGAAGTGTGCTCCACCAGCATCTATACATGTTTGCAATCGTCTCACCATATTCTCTGAAGTTTGGCGGAGAGTATCCTCGCCAATGTTACCTATTTCGGTTCAAATAGATTCCTTGAGAACAGAAATTGTTCTGGGATATTCTTGTACACTCTATTTTTTAGACACCTCACAAGAAAAAATTGGTGAGGTTAGGTCAGGGTATCTGGGGTGCCACAGGCCTTTTGAGGTTATTCGAATATCAAATAAACTGGTTAAAAGCTCCATGATGTCATTAGATGCATGGCACGTTGCTCCATCTTGCTGGAAATAACCTTCTCTCAATTCAATATCATCTCCGTAAAACTTCAGAGAATATGGTGAGACGAGTGCAAACATGTGTAGATGCTGGTGGAGGACACTTCCAACATTTTCTCTGAGAAATGTAATCTTCCAATTGTGTATTATATTCTTCCACAGTTGCACATGTGTCCTATTATTGGTTCAGGTTGAAATGATTGAAATGGTTCAGGTTTATATGCATCACACTATAACGTTCATATTAACTGGCAAAATGCTGCACACCTTTAAATAATAAAATATAAGTAGTTGTAGGTGAAATTGAGGATGGAAGCATTACATGATAAAAATAACAGAACAATATCAAAGAATTGTAGATAAAGTTAACCAAAACTAAATGTCTTATGCAATGAGACAAGCATTTTATTCCACTGTATTTAACAATACTAAATAAAGCATTTGTAACTGAAACGGAAGGTGTTGATTTTACAGTAACTGGTTGAAAGTACTGTACAGTTAAAATCATAGCAGAATGAGGAACCTTAGAGCTGTCCGAGTCATTATTCGACTTTTTCCACAAGTAACTGCCCTTTGCCCCATTACTTCAAAGTGAGGCTAGGGTCACTGATAAAGAGCAATGACTTTAAAACTAAAACCTGAAGCTTTCCTGGCTTTCCACTTTCTTCACTTTCTTTCGTTTCGGGAGTGTGCATCTTTCCCATCATCATGATGTTTATAAAATGTTATAACCACAAATTAAATACTGGATATAACACAACTATAAAAAAGGACAAAACACTATCAAAATTCGCATTACTGAACAAAAGACCGTTTTCAGTAAATTAAATGCCAGGTCAGGAGATGGCGTGAGTATAGAAAATTAAACAAAGAAACGTAACTACTTAACTTGATTATCAAGCTGTATCGATCTTTGCTTCTTAATTCGACGGATTTCCATTTTTAAGGCGGGTTTCCAAGAGGAGCTGAACTGAAATCCAGCATCACGATTAAGCGTGCTCCTTTCAGAGGAAATCACCAAAACCTCCTTAATTCTCCGCTCCTAGTAACTTGCATTTTGCCAAGATGGTCGTCTCCCGAAAATTGGCTTTATGGTTGTTATCAAAACAATGCTCTGCCAGCCCAGACTTCTCAGGTTGCATTAAACTAATGCTCCGTTCATGTTCGATTATTCTAGTAGCGATGGTCCTTCCGGTTTGTCCTATATACGGTGTTCCACATTCACAGGGAATGTGTGGTTTTTTTTCACAAGCCAACTCCGAAGATTAAACATCTGTTGAGACCAGTGAAAGACAAACTGGACTTCCAAGTTCCGGGAGTGTACGCATTCCCTGTGAATGTGGGACACCGTATATAGGACAAACCGGAAGGACCATCGCTACTAGAATAATCGAATATGAACGGAGCATTCGCTTAATGCAACCTGAGAAGTCTGGGCTGGCAGAGCATTGTTTTGATAACGACCATAGAGCCAATTATCGGGAGACGACCATCTTACCAAAATGCGACAGTTACTGGGAGCGGAGAATTAAGGAGCCTTTGGCGATTTCCTCTGAAAGGAGCGCGCTTAATCGTGATGCTGGATTTCAGTTCAGCTCCTCTTGGAAACCGGCCTTAAAAATGGAAATCCGTCGAATTAAGAAGCAAAGATCGATACAGCTTGATAATCAAGTTAAGTAGTTACGTTTCTTTGACACAATTTTCTATACTCACGCCATCTCCTGACCTGGCATTTAATTTACTGAAAGCAGTATTTTGTTCAGTAATGCGAATTTTGATAGCGTTTTGTCTTTGTTTATGTTGGTGTTATATCCAGTATTTCACTTGTGGTTATAACATTTTATAAATATCCTGATGATGGGAGAGATGCACGCTCCCGAAACGTTGATCTAATCCTGTTTTCAACTGGCTGGCTGCCCGAGAAGAAAGTAAGAGCAATGACTTTGTTTCCATGACTGGCGCGTCCCAACAACTTTTGAGGTTCGCACATCAGTGGTTCCTGCGCTGCCTAATCACAAAATAATGTAATATTTAATACTGCATAAAATTATACCTAACAAAATTTCGAAGCTGCGACACCAAAATTCGGACTAGTTAGGTCATAAAATATGCAACGGCTATAATCGTTGGGTGTCGTTTTGAAACAACCTGTATATTTGACCACTTTTCCTGCAGGTGAGTAGTAGTCCGCGCCGTGGCTCAGTGGTTAGACCGCTTGGCTCTCACCAAGGCGACCCGGGTTCGATCCCAGGCGACCGCAAAGTGAGATTTGTTATGGACAACACGGCGCTTGGGCGGGTTTTCTCCGGGACCTCCGGTTTCCCCGCCATCTCATTCCACCGGTGCTCCAACTTCATCTCATGTATCATCAGTGTCACCGCCTGCGGTGCCATATGTAGTAAAAGCGGGCGTTAAACACTACACATTTCATTTCATTGCAGGTGAGTATATTCGTTTCCAGGTTTGAAACTGAATAACAGGGTGCAGGCCTATGACTAGAACCTTCCCCCCCCCCCCCCTGTCTAGAATGTATTTTATTTAAACGCTGCTTCTGGAAGAGGCTTCTGGTTTCACTGTGTAACTACTATACAGTCAGTTCGCGAGTGCGTTTTACATTAATTCTTGAAGATAACAAAACGTTACTAAATGCCTTTCTACGTTAACTTTCTAAAAGAGCACTTCAAGCCTCCGAAATAAAAATGAAAAATTCTGTAATACTTTATATTTTACAAATTTTGTGAACAAGCTTTATGTAAACACTAAAATAATTAGAACATTCTGCCACTTAAAAGTTGAGAGGACGAAATTCAATACCATTTGAATACGCACAACTTTTTTTATTTGCCTCACTGCGTGTTGTTTCTTTATAAGTTTAAGGGAAGTATTAAATAATGGCACTATGTAAAATCTTTTCAGCATTCTTCTATTGATACTATTAGTCTCGTCAGTAAATTCTGCCAGCTTTAATGTATATAGCAGTGGCGTGTGGGCGTTAACATTTCAACCGTTCAATAGTTCTGCATGGACTCGGCTGCAGAATGATGCAAGAATTCTCGTCTTATTCACTTCACGCTTTCTATTTCCTTTTATAATCTCTACAACGCCTCCTTTTGTATCTTTTCTATACATCATCGAATACTCGTTACTCATTCTGTACTGTTTTACTCGTGAAGCATATCTATTCAGCATAAAAATATTAGAATCGAAAATGTTCGGATAATTTTCGATTGTGGATTAATAACCGCTACTAACCTACATGGGAAGGAAAAAGTTTGTGACGCGTGTGTGTTCACGCAAGAGTAGCCATGTCGATTGTGGTATATATAGTTGCTGTCTCATAAGTAATATATTTTAAGAAAAACAATTATTTGAAATATGTTTTGACAAGTAATTAACTAATTTTAATCTATACACCGTTGGATTCTATGGCCTTGAGTCATCGCTCAGCGAGATTTAATATCTCACGATGGTATAGTCGTGCTGCTCGTACGGTTACCTGGATTGTCTTTGGTAATAGATACCTCTCAGATAACGCGCTGATTATTCTTGTAAGAGTGAGAGGGCAACTGCTGCACTTCTCAGATCTGTACCAAACACCAATTAATGTATCATTTCAGCCAATGGAATTCGCAGGAATCACAAATGACAGACATATGTTCACTCCACGTGGAGTAATCTTTATTTATGTATGTATTTAGTTATTTATTTATTTATTTATTTATTTATTTATTTATTTATTTATTTATGTATGTATGTATGTATGTATGTATGTATGTATGTATGTATGTATGTATGTATGTATGTATGTATGTATGTATGTATGTATGTATGTATGTATGTATGTATGTATGTATGTATGTATGTATGTATGTATGTATGTATGTATGTATGTATGTATGTATGTATGTATGTATGTATGTATGTATGTATGTATGTATGTATGTATGTATGTATGTATGTATGTATGTATGTATTTATTTATTTATTTATTTATTTATTTATTTATTTATTTATTTATTTATTTATTTATTTATTTATTTATTTATTTATTTATTTATTTATTTATTTATTTATTTATTTATTTATTTATTTATTTATTTATTTATTTATTTATTTATTTATTTATTTATTTATTTATTTATTTATTTATTTATTTATTTATTTATTTATTTATTTATTTATTTATTTATTTATTTATTTATTTATTTATTTATTTATTTATTTATTTATTTATTTATTTATTTATTTATTTATTTATTTATTTATTTATTTATTTATTTATTTATTTATTTATTTATTTATTTATTTATTTATTTATTTATTTATTTATTTATTTATTTATTTATTTATTTATTTATTTATTTATTTATTTATTTATTTATTTATTTATTTATTTATTTATTTATTTATTTATTTATTTATTTATTTATTTATTTATTTATTTATTTATTTATTTATTTATTTATTTATTTATTTATTTATTTATTTATTTATTTATTTATTTATTTATTTATTTATTTATTTATTTATTTATTTATTTATTTATTTATTTATTTATTTATTTATTTATTTATTTATTTATTTATTTATTTATTTATTTATTTATTTATTTATTTATTTATTTATTTATTTATTTATTTATTTATTTATTTATTTATTTATTTATTTATTTATTTATTTATTTATTTATTTATTTATTTATTTATTTATTTATTTATTTATTTATTTATTTATTTATTTATTTATTTATTTATTTATTTATTTATTTATTTATTTATTTATTTATTTATTTATTTATTTATTTATTTATTTATTTATTTATTTATTTATTTATTTATTTATTTATTTATTTATTTATTTATTTATTTATTTATTTATTTATTTATTTATTTATTTATTTATTTATTTATTTATTTATTTATTTATTTATTTATTTATTTATTTATTTATTTATTTATTTATTTATTTATTTATTTATTTATTTATTTATTTATTTATTTATTTATTTATTGTAATTTACGTCCTCCAACGTTGTCATATCGGACGGTGAATGGATTCGGCGAAATGATGCTCAAATGAGTCCAGGGTCCATGGAGCTTAGAGTTACCCGACATCGTCTTTCAGGAATAGGGAAACCCCTGGAAAAACCCTTATACAGGTAACTCACCCTGACCGAAATTCGAACTCGGGATCTCTTGAACGTGAGGTAGACATGCTACCATCTACGCTGCCGAGGCGGGCGTGGAGTAATCATTGTGTTATCTGAGAGGTATCTATTACCAAAGATAAATCCATGGTAACCGTTCGAGCAGCACTACAATACCAATCTCTGGTTTTTGATGTAAAGAATTCGGTGACACCCACTTGTACTGATTAAATGTCAATTTCTTCTACGTAGAAAATGGATCATGAGTAAAAGAGATGTTAATCTGATGGTGCGAGATCATGGCTGTATGCTGGGTGTGATAGCAGTTCGATCTCTCACAATTCCTGAACTTTTTCCATCGTTTTTCGTGCAGTATGGGGTGTTGCATTATCCTGTTGCAGTAGAACTCGATTTTGCTTTACTAATGCTGGGTACCTCCGTCTCAAAATTTCATGAACTCGTTCCAGTTGCTTAGAATGAAGATCCGAATCAATCGCTCGCCCGTTTGGAACAAACTTCCAGTGAATCACACCTTCAAAATTCCACCAGACACACATTACTTTGGGACCGTAATGATTTTTTTAACGATGACTTTGGCAGGTTGGCGGGAATCAATCCACTGTTTCGAGACGTCACGGTTTCGATAATATACCCATTTTTCATCACAAGTGACAATTAACCTGACAAATCTATCATTCATGAAATTACGGATAAGCTGACGACAGATATCCACTCTAGTTCAGCCTATTGAGGTGTCAGTTCATGAGGTACAGATCTACAGCTTCTGTATGATTTTCCAAGAGCCTCAATGTGGTGATGTATGATATCTTTGATGCACCAAGTTCTTCTGAAAGCTTACGGGTACTTTTCTGCAGATTTTCTCATAAAACTTGGCATTTATCCTCAATATTCCACACTTTAGGTATTGCAGAACGCGGTAAATCTTTAAGTTTCATCTCCATGTTGAAACGTTGGAACCATCATCGTGCTCCATGCTCACCAGCGACACCTCGAGCTGCGGCAGCGTCTTTATAATCTTGTTTCCAGTAAATGTTTTAGAAGGACTCTTTTAAGTTCAAACCTTGTTATCTTCATTTTGTGATTGTTTATTAACAACTGAAGACTGATACTTGCTCACAATGTACGCAACACTAGCCATGGTATCATGTAAATAGCATTGCCAAACCAAAGAAACCCAGTGAATTTTCCAAAACACCAAAATCAAAAGGCCGACATTACTTATGGGACAACTTAATAATATACCTACCTCCGCTTGCAAAATAAGCGATATAGTACCCATCTTATTTACTTGCCCAAAAAGAGCGGAATCCAAAAGAGGTGAATCATTGAACAAATTATATCCTAATGTTACATACTGTTGCAAGGTATGGTGCCCCTCAGTTCGGCTCCATTATGTAGCAGGGGTTTGACTCCTTGGGTCATCAGCCTCGCCAGTGATAATTTGAAAATATCGATGTCCTCGGTTGCTCTCGGAGTTATCCTAACATTCACGAATATAGGATCTGTAGCAAGGATCTCTTGATTCAGGGCGTTCTGTGTGGATCAATTAGGGTACTTGGAAAGAAACAGTTTTATTCTCTTATGACGATCGGTTGTATTTCAATTACTCTCGAAATACATGTTAAATAGACGAACTCTGAATGGTTGGCGTGGTTGTACTCCCGTGTCTATAACACGACTCACCGGATTGGCAACTAGCTACTAACTACCTTTAATTGAACGCGATTTCTTTAGTTTACACGTCTGTTCAGTTTGGCCCACAGTAGCCATATAACCTTAATGAAGGCGATTTCTGTCCGCGTGCTATCGCACGAAGTTTTAGCTTGGTCCTCAGCCGCCAACTGACTTTGGATAAATATTTGTTCCCAGATAGGTCATATGACACTTCGCTTTCCCCTTCAGTTCATTATTTTTAATTAGTTGGTCGGTAGAACGCATATGGTGTCCCTTTTACGAGAACAACCTCTCCAGACCACCTAAGATGTCCCAGGTCAAAACTATGCTTGAAAATAAACACCGGGTGCGACCCTTAAAATTTATGGTTTATGGTTGCAACCTTTTCAGAGTCTGTAACAAACTTGACAGAACACACAAGATATGTGTTTAAACACATGTATATATTCCTTTAACATTCCATTAATCTTACATATATTCCTCAACAGTTAATTCCTCAACTCGAGGAGGAGAGTACCATTTCAATATACATGCCTCTCTCTACTCATTTTTCTACAGACTTACAAAAGCTACTTCTTATTCTAGCTAATTCTTGTTAATCGAAATAAATCTTCAATTCTCATTTTGAGTGCTAACGGGATAGTCATCAGTTCAGATCTGATATCCCTTCATCCTCTCTTGCCTGGAGGTCTAGCAGGCTGAATAGCCTTAGCCTCGGCCCCAGTACTGAAATTCTCCTCCATGTGTAACCCTTATTCCCTATTGAGATTGTACGTGTGTTGCACCGCATGTTGGATCATGGAGTTCAGTTACCAGCAGTGAAGTGCGAGTGGATTGCAGCCCACGGTATGCATTTCTTGGTTCTATAAAGAATCGGCACTCAAAGGTATCATGATATATTTGTAAAACTACAATAGGTAGGCGACGTCGATCATAAGTAGTACCCGTATTTTTAGGTTTTAATCTTATTTCAACTAAAATAACATAAGTAGATGCTTATTTTCCGACTTTTAAAGTTAATTTGGAAGGTCATATTCGAGAGTAAATTAATAAAACAAGTGAATTACACCCTCAAATGACATTCTTTTCAATAAGTAAACGATGTACGGGTAAATCAGTCCGACTGGACTTCGAATTCTGCTCCTCCGAAGCTCTTCGGTCAGGAGGTTTTCTTAAAAGCTCCAACACGTTCAAAGAGAAAGTACTGTCCTCCACAGGAGAGATTGTCTCCGACGCCTGAGACGCAAGGGGGTTGGCGAAAGTTTCCACACCCTCCCTTGACAGGTTTATGACACCCCATGTCAGTACAGTTACACACCATTCTAAAACATTCTGACGGCTTCTATTTTTGTGAATGAATCTTCCCGGTTATAGTGCACAGAGTGAATAAGGGCGCATGATTTTTAACGGTCAGCTCCTTGTGTAGCATGCGTTTTCTGCCACACACATTTGCTGTCCTTGTCCCCCTGTGTAAGGCAACATATACCTTCCAGGGACGTTCTTTGCGTTTCTAATGAATTAGATGAAACAGAACCTTCCTCCATTGCCAAGATTTAGATCACTCGAGTGTCCTACTCTTGCAGCTTCCCTTGCTTATATGAACATGCATTTTGGTTTTACACCAAAAGCTATTCTCCGGCAAAGTACAACTTTGCCACTGAAAGATGCCCTAGATGTCATGGACGATGTTTTGAGAAAACGAACACCTGGACCAGTGGGAGCTGCATATTCTTCGAAGTTGCAGAATATTGTCGCGGCGACGCGCATAAAAGGTTCGGCGCAGAGAGATAACGGACGGATAGTGTATTACGGAGTTAAAGAGCTTGTATAAGCAGATAAACATAGCGCTGAGATAAAAACCATGCCAAAACAGATAAAGCTAGAACATTCTAGTGACATCTTGACCGTCTTACAGAACATTTGATTTCTTGTTTGTTACAGAATATTCCAGAAATTAAGGATATCAGTAGTTGTATATATATATATATATATATATATATATAAGCCGCGACTCACCAGTCATAGTCAGTCGTAAACAGAAGTTGTAACAAGAGTGTTGTAAATAGTGGAAGTTGAGTAAGCTCTTTGTTGCGTCAACGACCTTGGTAGATTGTAATTGTATATGTGACGTAATTCTGCTACTATAAGGATCGAACAGAGTGTATTTCTACGGAAATAAAGAACATTTTGAATTTCTGCAACTTGGACTTTTGATCCTACGAACCCACAAAGTCACAACTGAATTGTGTGAACGCTTTTGTTTGTGAACGGCGACCTTGGAAGATTTTAATTGTGTATGTGACGTAATCCTACTACTGTAAGTGCACTTCTACAGAAATAAAGAGCATTTTGAATTTCTGCAAATTGGACTTTTAATTCTACGAACCCACAAAGTCACAATTGGTGAGCGAAATTTTAATTTTGAAGACATGAATACCATAAAATCGATATTGCAGGGAGAAAAGTATATAGGAAAGCTACCCCTAGAACCTGCTGCATTGGTATCAATAATCTACGCTCCAATGACGTCATGTTATGTTGAAAGAACGTTTTGGTCATACAAGAATGTGTTGCGTGACAATAGGAAATCGTTTACCCATGAACATTTGGGTATGTAGGGGAGACCGGGGCAAGTTGACGATGTTTAGAGTTAACCATTTTTAATTGATTAATTTTTAAGGTAATTTCGTTCTCTTTGCATGCATCACTAGGATAGTATTTTCTTGTGTTATACCAATTTGGATATGTTTTTATTTTAATATTATCAACATTAGTTTACAATGTTTAAATGGGCATTCATAAGTGTCACAAATGACAATTCTGGAAAAGGTTGACAATACTATTATTCTTAGAAAGAATAAGACATTACAGTAATTATTTTATGCATTGTTACGTATTTTCAATTGAGTAATAGTGATTAAATGGTTATACTGTAGAACATTATGATAATAAATTAGTGCAACTCAAAATTAGTAGCTTTCCTTAACTAAAGTCACAAACAAATGTTCCTCCTTCAAATTTTGAACAGTTCTCATACCACCATACTTGATATTTGCCACACTGTATCCAGTCTTCTATTGGAGGATCAACAAAGTTCTTATCAGAAGCAGGACACTGCACTCTACTTTCTTTGGAAGTTTGAGCTTACGACATGGGTGTCAGAAGTTCAAGCTTCATCCTTTTTGAACAGGAATCAAATTTCTTTTTCTTAACCCTTTTCTGAAATTCGAGCCTCTCGTTTAAGTTGCTTTAATTGCTCTTGTGCCACATTTACTGCTTCTTTGTGAATCAACATTTATTTCACAGGTGAGCTTGTTAAGACGCTTGCACGTTGGCTGTGACTCTTGCTGTTTTTCATTGATGAGCATTATGCAATAGTATGTGAATCATGTAGTATAAAACCTTAAAAAACAAAATAAAAACACAAAAAGAAACACTGAAAAGCTCTAGGGGAAAGATGATGAGATCGTAACTTGCCCCGATAAAGTTAGAAATAATTGATTATCATGATAGGACTAATAGGAAATAAGTATTAATAAATAGTGACTGCCAAAAGCATATTATATAAGATAGTAATGAATAGCAAAGAATAACCAGATATCTTAGCTGTAAGACCACGAGATCTTATGACGAAGGTCTTGACAATTACAACACGTCAGAGAAAAAACACGAACTACATCTAACAGACCACAAAATGGCAGCAGGAGCCTCACTGTAAAAGTTATCAGTGCCTAGTAATGTGGAGGAATAGTAGTATCCGTAAGGTGATGATATCTTATGATGCAAACTTAAAGTAACTCAGGGGAGGACATGTAGTGGCACTGTGACGTCAGCTCCGTCAGCTCTAACCGCCAAATATGCTCCCGAATGAAATGCAGGTTAGCGTGTGACGTCACCGCGCTGATTTCTGCTGCCCGAGAGGAAGGAAATAGTTTGATGTGTTGGGGTACCGACAGCGTAGAAAAGACAGGAAACGTATCGGGTATTAATACTATGTACAATTTACATCTTGGTGTTGTAATATTAATGCTGACTGCTTTAATTACACAATTGGTCGCAGTATACAATTACATTTTGGCTCTGTGCTATGAGAAAGTATATAAAACTTCAACTCGTAGTTTATCTGAAGGTCAGGCATGTTATAAAGTAAACAAAATAAAACAAAGTAATTTTCTCTGCAAGTTAGACGAGACCCATTCAGAACAGAATTACGTGGTCATTTTCTGACACTTTCTGTTTCGTTTTTAACTAAGTAGCTTATGAATGTAATGTCTGGGAAATTTGTATAGTTGAAGGCTACATGTTAGATTGTGATACGGCAAGATACTTCGGGGTTTGGACAGAAAAAAATTATTCGCAGACATATGTCAAGCCAAACATACACAATGACCACGCGCAAGTGAATACAACCTCGGAAATCTGGTTTGTGGGACATTCTTGTACAAATCAGCTAAGTATTTCTTGTATGTATATTTGTCCTTCAATAAATCACGTAAATTTAACAGTTCCGTTTGGTACGTGGCAGCTACATTGTTGTCATCGAGTGTGCCACACCTGACTGAACCCTCAGATTCTGTACTCACAGCGCCATTTATATAGGCAACTTGATACTACACGCTTCTTGCCTGACGCCATACGCACTGCAGGTCTCGCTCCCGGCTGAAATACGTCACAACTCTCGAATCTGTCTTCCTCTGAACTAACTCGTTCGTCATCTTGCCCGGTCCCTCAACTTGGCCCGGTCTCTCGTATGTAACTGTCTACTGCAATGCTAAAAAATAACCTAGAAAATAAATAGTAAACTATTTTGTGTGTTCTTTGATGAATATATTTGACAATGTATGCTTTTGTGCAATAAGTTCTTGATTAATAACCTAATCTAATAATGCAAGAACCTCAATATTATAAGAAATTACATTTCATAAATTTATCTTACTGTTACTTTGGAAGTAGAATCATATATTTGTTAGCATGCATGCCATTTACATGAAGTTTGCTATTAAGATTACTTCATGATTTTTATTTCTCAATTTTTTAATAATATAAACAGATGTGAAAGCTTGTACAAAGTATCCAAAATATAAGTGCACTTTTAATATTTTAATGAGGGTCAAAATTACCCCATGTAACAATTTATGTAAAACAATCGCATGACTATTTAAGAGTTAAATAATCCTGGCAGTGGCAGTGATGACAACGACAATATTACCTGAGGGTACAACAACATCTTGTGACAATCTCGGAGATTGTGACCAGCTAGAGAAATTTGAAGAAGGTAAATTTCTGCTATCCAGGGGTCATGGATCTGAAACAAACATTGCATACATACCATTACCCAAATGACAGGCCTGTAGATTATCCAATTCAATTCTAATGGACAGTGTGAAGTGATCAATAGGGAACAGATTATTAGATAAAAATATTTATTTTCTGCTTGCATCTACAGGCGTGAAAACTATAAATATATCACAAATCAAAAATTGTATCATAAATACAAAAATACGATAAGCTCTTGAATAAATCTTACAAATAAGTAGCAGGAGATGAAAATTAGAAATAAATGTACTTCTACACAAACAAAACTTTAAAAAACCTATTTTAATCAAGAAAAAGCTTAAAGAAACTATTTTAAGCATACTATAAGAAACCTAAAATGAAAGAATATTCTACCTAAAAATCTGAGCCATAAGGCGTTCTTTTGGTAGGGGAAGTACAGTGCTGACCACATCTCCCAGTCCACCTTTGCCTTGCTTTTGTGGATGTGAGGTCTGCAACAAAGTAGAGACCAAGGCATACACCGCATGTAGCGTCACATTTTATCAATAGCAGTTCTGTTACGGTTCTCTCTTGTTATATCCAAGGCACTGACCTATATTCAAGAATATTGAATCTTATTTTCATGAAGAACGATATTGCTTGGGTACTTTTTTCTTCATATTTACTGAAGCCGTTTCGATATTGTCCAAAATGTTAGACGAATTCTACCATGAGGTTGTTATCGATCACCTTGTTACAGCGATAAGGGAATGTACCAAACTAAAGTAGTAATAAAGGTATAAGGAATACGAGCACAAAAGAATTGTACTTGAAAGCGTTCTTTCAGGAGCAAGGGACCGAGTTTTCTGGAATGTAGAAATGATGCGTGTCGAAAACTCCGCTGGAACGTATAAACTTTAGAAGGGAAAAGGTTAGATCGGATGTTGGTAGCCACGGAATGCGGCTACGGATTGGAGTGCGATAGAATCGGCAGGCCGTGACAATGCAAGATGAGGTATTTTAAAGGGCACTGTGGGCGAGAAATTGTTGTCCACTTCGTAGAATTTTTTATCGAGTGGTAAAGAAAACTAATACTCGAGGTTTTAGTTCAATAAAGAGACTCCGGAGAGATAAAACCACCATTAGGTTTTTGCTTTAATGTTAGTATGCATGAAGGTGTTTTATGACAACTCAATTTGAGGCATATCTGCACACGCTATGTTTTCGAAACAGGAAATAAAGTTGTTTTACAAATTTAATAGTTTTAGATGAATTTTCGTTACGTTATACGCCTGAAACTGCAATAAGTTACAAACTACATGTTACATTAATTCGTGAGTTGACAATTGTTTTTGGTAGCCAGATGCAGTTTCTGCCATGCTTTCTTCTAAAGCCCACAGCGAACGGTGTCTGTTTTATCAGTCTAGTTTCGGCAAATGCCACTAGTTAAGAGTGAAATAATATTGCTCAATAGTTAAATAACCCTAAATATAAAATGTTTAACCTAGTGCACTCTCTCTCTCTCTCTCTCTCTCTCTCTCTCTCTCTCTCTCTCTCTCTCTCTCTCTCTCTCTCTCTCTCTCTCTCTCTCTCTCACTCTCTCTCAAAGACTCTGATAATGTTGATTTAGTGAATGGTAATGACAATGAGAATGAAGCAGAACGGGAAATTGAAGAACTAAACGAGAAGAAGATGAGTCACGCAGAAGGTTTAATTGCTTTAGAGATAGCATTGACACGTGGAGCTACAGCCGGAGGCAAGTGCCACTGAGGTATTGATGCTTCATAGATGGCGAAATCTCGCAGCAAGGAAACGTCATTCAGCAAACAAGCCGACTTCATTGCTAAGCTTCTTTTCTTAAGATATTTGGAGTTTATTTTTATTCAATATTGGATGTAATAAGGGCGGCTTCTGAGGTAGTGCCACTGTGCCATGGCACCATCTGTATGAAAACGAAAGAAAGAGAAGTGTATAGGAATTGCGCAAAAAAGATTGTGTCTGAGTGTCTGCTCCCTCGTGTGAATAGCCGCGTTAAACGCAAGCGCTCTGTCCTGGTTGTTTTCCGTGGCTTGGTGCCGATTCCAGAACGGCACCATCTACGCTCATAAGCGCCTGTCATAAGAGCTAGGATGTCTGCTTATACACGGCTTCTTATGGGAGAAGGTGGTGCCGAGATTTCTCTGGCACATAACTTACGTATTATCCGCTAGAGTGCAGTAAAGCACGGGACTTATGATAACTGTCTCTCTGTCGCGAAATCCTACACGAACGCTTCGTACCACATTCTCCGTGAATTGTATTATCAAACTTTTACTGTACTCGTTACACCTGTGCGTAACAAGAGTACGGATGTAATAAATATCTATTTCCGTTTCACTGTACGTTCTGTTTGGTACAGTATATTATAAAATATGATGGATTATTGATAAGATTACTTAAACCATTTGAAATTGGTACACATATTTATATTTTAACAACCCTTATTTATTTATTTACTTATTTATTTTATTTATTTATGGCACCGTCAATTCAATGGCTCAACGGGCGCCCCTGGCATGTAGAATTTGTTTGATTATTCAGTAAATAATATTTTTAATAATATAGTATATCTACCATGTTTTACTCCATTTTCCAACTTAATTTGTATTATCCAAAATTTTCGGTTATCCCACCTTGTCCAGGGCCAGTTTTGGTCGGATAATCGAGACTCTACTGTATATTGTTTTAATAAGTTAATGTTTTTGTGTTTATTTATTCTGATATATTTCTTCTAATCGTGAAGAAGCCATTGAGCTTCCATTTTCTCTAGATAAAATCAAAACCTGTACTTCAGGTATATTAATTTGAGATCCGGTATCATTTTCCTACTTTCCCTTTCCCTGTCGTATTGCGGGTGGTCGGACTTAACGGCGATACAATGAATAGATTCTCCTTGGACGGTAGCAAACGGTAAACAAAACAGGAGATGGGTTAAACTTCGTATTCCCACCATTAGCACCACTGTGTAGTGAGACAGATGCTTATTAACCTATACTCTGCTGTGTAGTTGACACTGATTGGCCACACTAACTTCGTTCACTTTATACTTAACATAAATGCTGTATACGTAATGCTATACGAGGGTTTGTGCCATCCTACATTCACAAAAAGCCGTTTCAGTATTCAGTATTTTGCAGGCTAATTGCAGAGACAATTAACACAGTCTACAAAATGCGTAAATACAAGCTACTTTATCCAAATCCAATGTCATAAACACATCACTTAGAGAAGATATAGCTATCGTAGTAAGAAACCAAACCGAATAGCAATTATAAACATGAAAGAAGTCGATATAATTGTCGTTCACAGTGAAAGGATTAAGAACATAAAAAGCAAGCTATTATAACACCTTATGGAATTTTTAAATATTGTTCTTTTTAGCAGTTTAACGTCACTTCTTACTACAAATGGCACCAACAGCAATAGATGATACATGAAATGAAACAATTGCTATTGCCCTAGGTTGGTAAGATTACGATTTCATTACGGAGGGGATTTGGTACGTAGGCCACCATGCTGGGCCCATTGTTCCTATGCCTCCAAGTGGGGGCACCCCCGGCAGGAAGGATGAGGGAAGGAGAGAGAACGCAGCCGACCCAAGGAACCACGACAGTTCAGAGGGCAGGGTCCATACAGATTACCTGGATAGAGACTTCCTCTGACAGGCCAGGACAACGGAAACGCTCTCCTACTGCGGGACGGCAACGAATCCAGCAGCCGAGCCGTAATGGTCCCAGGCAGGCAATCCGAGCCCCCAAGGGCTCCATGAAGTGGTCCCAGCAAAGGAGTGGAGACCGGCACTCGACCTACCGGAGGAGAAAGTAGTCTTCCTCAGAGTATATCCTGTCATGCACCGCCGAGACACCCGCCGACACTTCTACCCTGAAAGAGACCACCAGAAGAGAGATGATGTGAAATGATAATGGAGATGAAATGGAGGGACAGGAAATTCAGGGGATGTAATTAACCTACCCAGCATTCGCCTAGCAACCCGGTAAAACCCTCGAAAAAACCTATGGGTCAGACAGGTCGGCCACGGGAGTCGAACCCGGCCTACAGACGAAACCGCCTGAGCCATCCCGTTCGGTCCTCGGTTGGTAACTGTCGGCCATTTGTCAGTCTGTCTGCTGTTTGTTGAGAACTGATGAAAACCTGAAAAAAATATCCTGAGTCTGGAAGGACGGTCCTGGTGGGGTTTGAACCGCAGATCCTTCGTTCAGTAGTCGTGTATTAACCTCGACTACCCACATAGGATCTAAAGATCATAAAAGTCGAGTTGTTCTTCCACATCCCTTCCTGTTCGGGTACAGAATTTGTTTGATAATGTGTAAATACCAGTTTGAAATAAACAGAAAGTTAAACTCGTAATAAATACGATAGTAAGCTGGAAACGCAAGGAGACCAAGAGTACGATAAATTGAGTATGGGATGGTAGGTTCAACCTTCGACCCGGGTCCTTATTTCGTAAGACCCGATGACCGGCATGCCCTCCATCTTCACAAATTCCAGTGTTAGTTTCCAATATCGAGTCGAACCAAAGGATTTACGTTCCTTCCTTCCCTTGAACTTGATCGCCGAGACTAACAAATTATCGGAGAACCAGTCAGTCGCCTTCCTCTTTCACCGGAACACAAACATCGATTCCGCGTGTAAACTTTACTCGCTGCTTCTCGTAGTATAGGAAAATGTCCTTCGCCTTCACATGAAGGAACTCGAACACTGTTTCTAACCCTTGGCGGTCTGAGGTATAGTCTTGTGTTTAACTTTCCTTCTCCCGAGTTACTTTCTCTGTAATTTAACTAGTGATAGCTAAAGGAAGTATTGTATTTCATCCAAAAATGTTGAAAATTCCCCGGAAATACATTTTGAGGCGCACTGAAATTAAACTGAGCAATTTTAAAGTAATGGCTTGTGCTGCGCACTATATCTGTATATAACTACTGAGGGCCAGCAGTGGAAGAAAGAAATATGTATAGGAATTCTTAAGCAATTGGCTTCAAATCGCCTGCATTCACGAACATAAACAATACTAATACAAGAACGTATTGGCACGTAAACAGAATCTGGTGAGTGACTGAATGCTACCTCAAACTGTAACATATTGCGCGAAAGATGGCCGGGAAGGGGGCAGTGGTTAGTTATCTGCGATGTCCCCAGTAAGGTTCATTAGCACTTAAGCTTAGTTTCCAATCGTTTTGCCTTTAATGCTTGGAAAGTCGTATACATACAATAAATATTTTAAAAGTCGTAACCAAAGAATAATAATAGCAGAAAGGATTTTCACACAATTTGATGTACTCAGTTATGAAGGGAATGCCACAAGTCTTGTCAAGCTTGCAATATATTGAAATGTGCTGAATTATAAACCAAGGAAAAGTATCCATTTAAAAATAATTATGTTAAAACTTGAAAGCTAAACGCAGCCCTTGATGACATTTCGTGAATAGCTCTGAGTTGTGTTTTGCATGCAGTATTATCAAAACAAATGACATTCTTTACGGAGCTGTTTCCACGCAACTTTTGTATTAAGGACAACTTCATCAAAAGACACGTCACAGGGATTTTTACTTGCCAGTACGATAGCCTCGCACAGTGAATCGATAAAAAAAGCTCTACACCAAATTTCTATTCGATATAAAAACGAGAGATGTGTCCTACAATGTTTGAGACCGGTTTATGTTCTGCAGATGTTAGGATCCAAAATATTTTGACTACGTGTTCATCTACGCAATCTTTTTCCGACTTTGTCAGACTAACAGATTCATCTGGTGTTGGTACAGCTTCCTAACGAGCTCTTAAGATTTCTCATTCACTCGCCTTTAGTACATAGCTATACCCTTCGAAGTGAGATTGTGAAAACGGGCCGGCTTTCTACTCCAGGAAAAAAACCTAAAAAGAAAGAAGCCAGCTGTAGAAGGAGAATATAATAAATTTGTTAAAAGTGTTATTCGTCGCAAGGTTCATAGCTTCTTTGAAAGAAACGAGCCGCCGCAATTACAAAAGTGCTTCAAGCAATAAACAATGATCCCGATTAGCCGAGTTTTGAAGAACGACCTTCCACGCCATTCTTCGCGACTTTAGGTTTTGAATTTGTGAACAGAAACAGAAAAAATATAATTGTTGAGCGGGAAGATATATTGTTGTGGTGCAGGAAATATCAAACGAAAATTCTTAAGTGGAAGTCGTTTAAGGAATTCGTCCGTTTTCAGATTCCAATTAGGTACGTAAAGTATTTTTTTTTTTCTTTCAGTTGCATGACAGTAGAACTTTCAAGTCATTGCCAAAGTGGCTACACGCACTTAGCACTGTTATTCCACAGAAGGATACGTGCCGTCATTTTTAATTTATAATTGAGGTTAGGTTATGTGAAGAAATCAAATATTTGAGTAATTGTTGTAAGTATTCAGTCACTTTTTAGGTACAAAAGGAAAAATATATTACACAGTAGACACGCCTTCTAATTTAATTTAATGTAAAAGTTCTTCCTCATGAGTTACTCAAAACATGGAAAACGCAAAGCAAAATTTTGCATAGAAATTCGTTGACAACACACACGTTTGGCATGTAGGAATAAAACATTCCCTCCAATTACAGTCGTCGGCGGAGTAATACATGTTCCCGCTTTGTTTACATCACCACATAAACTAAGGGTGGCGCCGGTATAGATAAGTTGTGCTCTACCTAAAAATTAGACATGGGGATTTAATCAGAAATTCCTATTCATGGGGTTCACTGAACCCAAAAAGAGCATGAATAGAGAAATGCCTGTGCAAGCTTGTCTCTATGAACAGAGAATATATATAATAGGTTGTTTCAAAACTACACCGAACGATTATAGGCGTTTTTTTTTTTTTTTGTTGTTGTTGTAATTTTACGTCCTCCAACGTTAAGTCATATCGGACGGTGAATGAAATGGGTGAAATGATGCTCAAATGTGTCCGGGATCCATGGAGCTTAGAGCTACCTGACATTCATCTGTAAGGATAAGGGAAAACCTCGGAAAAAAATCGTATGCAGGTAACTCACCCTGATCGAGATTCGAATTCGGGACCTCATGAACGTGAGGCATACATGCTGCCATCTACGCTACCGAAGTGGGCATTAAAGCCGTTGCGTAGTTTATAACTATTCCGAATTTCGGTGTCGCAGTTTCGAAATTCTGTAAGGTATAATTTTATGAAGCATTAAATATTATACGATTTTGTAATTAGGTAGCGCAGGAACCACTGATGTTCGAAATTCAAAAGTTATTGAGACGCACTGGCCACCAAAACAAAAGCATTGCTCCTTGCTTGTTATCAGTGACCCTAGCCTCGCTTTCAAGTAATGGGGCAAAGGGCAGTTATTTGTGGAAAAAGTCCAATAATGGACTCGGACAGTTCCAAGGTTCCTCATTTTGCAATGATCTTAATTGTACAGTGCTTTCAACCGGTTACTGTAAAATCAAAACCTTCCTTTTCAGTTACCAATGCTTTATTCAGTGTTATTAAATACAACGAAATAAAATACTTCTCTCATTGCATAAGGCATTTAGTTTTGGTTAATTATCTACAATTATTTGATATTGTTCTCTATTCTTTTTATCATTAATGCTTCCAATGTTTCACTAACATTAACTTCCCTCTAAAAGGTATAAGTTGCATATGTCCACCAGTTTATTTGCCAAAATGGACTGTTATAACGGACTGTTATAACGGAATTTTGGAACACATTAAACACTCATAAGCAATAATTGAGCAATAGCTTCCTTATTGCGGTTTCACAAGTCAAAGGAATTATTAATAGTAGCAAGCTACTGTGGAGTATGCCGGTATGTTTACAAACAGCTACAGCACGCGGCAAGGCATGTGACAGCTGCGAACTCCGAAAAGCGTGAGGCACGCGTCGTTGTTCCTGTCACTGCCCAATCCACACTCATTATAGAGCATTTTTTATGCAGCTCTATTCACGGTTAAAATTATCTATATGTGTCACACAGAAGTTGAGCATTTAAGCACAGCACCTCGCAGAGTTGCAAAGCAAAAATCTTCCACCTCAAACTATCCTTTGCACGGAGTATCTGTCTTTATTTATTTTCTTAAAAAATACTTCCAACGGTTTTGACATGCTTTTCAGATTAAAATAAGGGAAACAATATATGTACTTTGAATTTTCTGTAAATAACGTGCTTTGCTTCTCACTTAATTCCGTATAACTATTAAGTTTTATGAGACAAACAGCACCTCAGAAGTTTTTAAAGTACTTAATTCAGTAAGCTTAAGTAAAGTTTTCATTCATTTACAAGGCATTTCCTGTTTTTCATTTGGAAAGTCCAAAATATTAAGCTACACATTTTTTAAACCCATGTGAGCTTTTGTTTCTGGCCAAGCCATGCAAACATTATACAAAAATAAAATACAGCAAATGTATAGCGGCCTTTCTAAGTATGTTACCATCGCAAGATTTTACTACATACTTCTAAGTAGCAAAATGAGTATTGAAGGAATTTTGTAAACTATTTGTCATTAACAAGTAGGAAAACAATATATTTTACAAATAATTTTCAGAATGCATACAAAAGTGGATTGTATAGCAGCTGAAGTCGTGGGATTTTAACATCAGACTTAAAGAATTAATTAGCTTTGTATGACCATTACAAAGTCCCTTTCTTTGCTATTTGGTTGGATTTAAGCTATAGCTTGTTCGGAAAGATAGAGTCAGACTGAAAAATGCAATGCCATAGCCGAGATTTGAACCACGGATCTTCTGGTTGCCGTCCAGACGCTCTAACCATTGAGCTACTATGGCCAACGTAGCGACATGACATGAAATTCTCCAACTTACTCGTGTTTGTCCCGGTAAATCACTAGGGGTTCTCATAAACACGAGACCACTGCCTTAATGGCGACTTACAACATGTAAGTACTTTAAGGCCCGGGCTTTATAGTTAACCACTATTAGGTCAATTAATGGAAATTAACTGTTCTTTCACACTGGCCGTGTGTAGGCTAAAGTATGGAAAGATATAGTCAGACTGAAAAATTCAATTCCATAGCCGGGATTTGAATCAGGGATCTTCTGGTTGCCGTCCAGCCGCTCTAACCATTGAGCTACTATGGCCAACGTGCCGACATGACATTAAATTTTCCAACTGACTCCAGTTTTTCATGTCATGGCATTGAATTTTTCAGTCCTACTCTATCTTTCCATACTTTAGCCTACACACGGCCAGTGTGAAAGCACAATTAATTTCCATTAATTAACCTAATAGTGGTTAACTATAAAGTCCAGGCCTTAAAGTACTTACATGTTGTAAGTCGCCATTAAGGTAGTTGTCTCATGTGTTTATGAGAACTCCTAGTGGTTTACCGGAAAAAACACGAGTCAGTTAGAGAATTTAATGTCATGTCGGCACGTTGGCCATAGTAGCTCAATGGTTAGAGCGGCTGAACTGCAACCAAAAGATTCGTGGTTCAAATCCCGGCTATGGCATTGAATTTTTCAGTCTGACTCTATCTTTCTATACTTTAGCCTACACACGGCTAGTGTGAAAGAACAATTAATTTCCATTATAGCTTGTTCATTTCATAAGTATTGGATTTCAATAGAAACACGAAGCTTTCTAAAAGAGGCATGCAGTTGAAGGCTATAAAAATCTGAAAATGCTGTAATTCTAAAATATTCCGGAATATTGTTTAAAAATGTACAATATTTCAATTCGTGCCATCAGGTTTTATTAGAAAGTTTTGTACTATATTTACAAAGGATTTAAATCTGGGACTAGACATACTAAACGCCATCCTTAAAACCCATAATGCTTCCTTCTTGACTTGAGGTTCTGACATTTCACCTACTTCGCTAGGAGATACTTCTAGGAAATGTAATTCTTACATTAGTTTTGCCTGGATATCAAATAACAAGCGAGGCAAGGTTTCTTCAAATTGAGTCAGTAGTTACGAGGAAAGTGACACTATGTTTGCTGTCTCTTCACCTTTAACATCATTCTTTATCTCTTTCGCAGCAGGTGCAACACCCACAATAACTGCCTCAAATAGTAAATTGTAAGCAGGTGTAGGAATCCTTAAGCAGTTGGCTTTAAATTATCTACACTGAAACCTTTGCATGACAAATACAAAGGAAACCAAGACACAGGTAAAAACAGTCCGAGTGCTGTCTAAACGCAAACTTCCTGGTGTACAGTCCATGGCAGTTTAAGCTTAATATTTTTTAGTTCTCAGAAACTACCATGGTATTACGTTTGGTTTGTAATCTGTGCAGATGTACGTCCAACCGTTCGCTGGATAACACGCTAGACCTGTCAGCAATAGTATGTACTTCGATGTTTTTTTTTTTTTTTAAATTTACCTCCTCCAACGTTAAGTCATATCGGACGATGAATGGAATGGGTGAAATGATGCTCAAATGTGTCCAGGGTTTACAGAACTTAGAGTTACCCTACATTCGTCTTTCAGGGTAAGGGAAAACCCCGGAGAAACCTTATCCAGGTAACTGATCCTGACCGAGATTCGAACTCGGGGCCTCTTGAACGTGAGAAGACACGCTACCACAACGCTCCCAAGGCGGGCATAGTACTTTGATGTTATCTATTTCACTTATGTTTACGAAATTTAATTTTCGAAAATTAATTTTATTATTTCTGAGTGTCTTGTTTCCCGTTTTTACACTGTATTTTCTGTTTGGGCGCACGCCATGGCATAGTGGCTTGGAGCGTTGAACTCCTGTCCCCTAGCCCGCCTCGGTAGCATAGATAGTAGCGTATCTGCCTCACGTTCAAGAGGTTCCTAGTTCAAATCTTGGTCATGTTTAGGTTTTATCTGGGGTTTTCCCTTATCCTGATAGACCAATGTCAGATAAGTCTAAGCTCCAAGGACCCCGGATTCATTTGAGCATTATTTCACCCATTTCGTTCATCGTCCGATATGACTTAACGTTGGAGGACGTAAATTACAACAACAACAACAAAAACACGGTTCCCTACCGCAGAATTCGTCCGGATTTCATCCCGGGTTGTGGATTTTAAGTCCCAGGCACAGGACCGATGCCCATTCAGTATCGTGGGGAATTTGAGGAGCTACAATAGGTAGCGAATACCGGTCAGGGGTGCCAGCTTTCTCGTTGGGGTTGTTAAGATGCTGACTACATTTCTTTCCCGTATCGGTTGGATGATTGCCCAGATACGCAAGGTAGAGGATGTGGGAGTAAGGTCGGTAGACAGGTCAGCAGTCATGGCAGGCTGTTAGGCCGTGGATTACTATTACCTTTTACCATCCATTCGTATGCCAAACCGTACTGTAATGTAGTATTCCGGTATATGTCAAGCTCAGCCATCGACTGCAACTTTTCCGGCCCATGTTTAGAAAACTGTCGCTCACTCACTATCGTTAAGAATATAAGCAGATATGAGGAAAGAGTTGTAGAACCAATAAACTGATATTTCACCAGTGAAGCATGGTGATGACCACATATTCACATATTGATTCTATTACACAATTGTCGTGTACACATGGGAGTATGTCTGGCAGACGTTGGTCAGCTACAGGTTGTTCGTCCTATTATGATTATTATTGTGATTATTAATTATTGTTGGTTCAGTTATATTGAAGGTGATAATATGAATTCTTAGAACATAAAGGCTAAATTATTGTTAAGTTCAGGATATATTTTCTCAGAATCTGTTATGTACATGAAGTGTATAGAACTGAGAGAGAGAGAGAGAGAGAGAGAGAGAGAGAGAGAGAGAGAGAGAGAGAGAGAGAGAGAGAGAGAGAGAGGAGCCATGAATGTGTGTATGCGCGCACGCGTATGTATGTATGTGTGGGGGGATTGGGGGTGTGTAAAGGTGGGGGTAGGGGGTGGGTGCTTTCAAAATTTCATGATTTTGCCTTTACTAAAAAGCAAAGAAATTATTCCTAATTTAACGTAGATATAAAAAAACTCCAAATTTGAGGTACAAAATAAGTCATGTTTAGATGACAGTTGGTAAGTTAAAATAAGTTAGTTACTAACACTCCCCACATGGCAACCTTGGCCTTCGGGGTAACCTCACCCCACCAAGTGATGACCGGACCCATTTCTCAGGTGGAGGCACCCAGAGGGCGGTGTCCATTACCTCCGATGATAGGGTGATAGTGAGGATGGCGGTGAGGTGAGAGGACCTACAGTTTTTACCGTGGACTCCGAACCACGTTGGGCATAGGGGATACTTCACGTGTGCTAGACAGAGGTGAAGGCGTGGATAGGGCCGACTTAAAATCGCCAACCCCAGAGCCGGGAATCGAACTCGGGGCCCTTAGAACGGGAGCCGCGAACGAAACCACCGCGCTACCCCGGCGCCCAAGTTAAAATAAGTTGTTGTTATAATTTATGTAGGTTTATTGCCATACTGCATTTATAAAAGCCCCCCCCCCCATGTGGTAACAATAAGCCAGTGGTGATCATAAACCTTGACTTTGAGTGGATTTCTTAAACTAAACTTGACCGAGGTTCCATGGCCGAGCGGTTAGACCTCTTGACATTCACCAAGGCCTGGGTTCGATCCCAGGCGACCGCGTGTAAGATCTGCGGTGGACAGCATGGCAATGGGCGGGTTTTCTCCGGAATCTCCAGTTTCCCCCACCACTTAATCTCATTCCACCGGTGCTCTATCTTCATTTCATGTATCATCAGTGTTATCGCCTGCGGTGCCACATGTAGTAAAATTGGGAGTTAAACTCTTCACATACATTCACTCATTTTGATCGTGTTTTTAAACATAGAATTTGATTCAAAAACCTAGAATTTTTTCCTGTAGTTCCTTCACCTGTAAAGTGTCTAAAATATGAAAATACCACTTCGTTTAAATCAATGTTAGAGGTTTTATTTTTGTGCTTTTAATGTATTATGTCATTTGTTTAAATTGTGTAAAGAAAATCGAAAGATCGCTGAATATAACTATACAGAATTATATATCCTACCAATAGATCATTTCGCTACCTGTATTATGTAAACCAGTGACATTGCATCATGGTCTGAGTTTACTGTAGTATTCTCAATTAAATATTGCTTAGCCAATCGCTGCTCGCGTTTATGGTTGAAATAACTTCCAATTCTCAGTGGATACCTCCCCAATTGATAAACCATAGGTGATAGACCAAACTTGCTACAGTAAAAATATAGATGGCGCTAAACACAATTTCTGTCAAATTTTAGTGGCCTTGGCCGTTTCTTAATTATTTTTCATTGGTTCAAATACGTTGTACTTTTTCTGAAGTGGTAGGTGACCATTCATTTGTTTCTCGTGATGTCATGGAGAGAGGCAGTATTTCAGAGGAAGACAACTTTGAGAGTTGTTACGTATTTCAGCTGGGGGCGAGGCCTAGAGTGCGTGTGACGTCAGGCAAGAGTCGTGTACTACCAAGTTGCCTATATAAATGGCGCTGTAAGTATAGAATCTGAGGGTTCAGTCAGGTGTAGCACACTCGATGACAACAATGTAGCTGCCAAGTACCAAATAGAACTGTTAAATTTATAATGTGACGATTTATTGAAGGAAAAATATACACACAAGAAAGAGTTGGCTGACATTTAAAAGAATGTCCCCCAAACCAGATTTCCGAGGTCGTATTCACTTACCGTACGGACATTGTGTATGTTTGGCTCAACATATGTGTGTGAATATTTTTTATGTTATGAAATTAGCTAAGTCCAAACGCTGAAGTACCTTGTCGGTTCACAGTCTAACATGCAGCCTTCGATTACAAATTTCCCAGACATTACGTCCTGACATTGATAAACTAGTTAAAGAAAAACGAAACAGAAAGTGTCGGAAAATGTCCACGTAATTCTGTTCTGAGTGGGTCTCCTCTAATTTGCAGCAAAAAATTACTTTGTTTTATTTTATTTAGTTTATAACATACCTGACTATCAGATAAGTGACCACTTGTGTAATTAAAGCAGTCAGCATTAATATTACAACACCCAAGATGTAAGTTGTACATATTATTAATACCCGATACGTTTCCTGTCGTGTAGAAATCAGCGCGGTGACGTCACACGCTAACCTGCCTTTCGTTCAGGAGCATATTTGGCGGTTAAAGCTGACGTCACACCGCTACTACCTGTCTTCCCCTGCAGTATTTAGTAATACGCAGCTTACTATATTGCTATTGCGTTTACAATAAGTGCACAACGAGATCATTCTGGAAATATTATCTTGATTAGCATAAAGTAGATGCAAAATTGGGCTTTAGCAAGTGTAACTTGTAGAGGACTGAGAAAAGGAAATCGTATGAATATAGATGTAACCGAGAGGGTCATTATAGCGCGCGAGGCTCGTACTTGGGAAGCTTCAGGTTTAACCATCCTTTCTGATCTTAGGCTTTTCGTGGTTTCTTCCTGGTAGGTAGGCATTGCCGGGGTAGTTTCACATCCAGCACGATTTCATCCTTTACGTCTCTATTTTAGGTGCGCTTGTAGTTTTTGTGGCGCTTGATGAGTACTGGGTAGATGTTGAGGATGCGTGCCCAAACGAACGAGTACTGCCCGTGGGCAGTAGAGGGCTGCTTGGTTCACGAATCGTTCATCCCAGCTCCATCAGTGGGACGGGATGTGAGCCTGGAATGTTAGGGGCTTATGCTTGTTTCTGAAGTTTGTGTTTTAATTCGTCATCGGATTACCACACACAATTTACAACGATGTAGAGGTAGATTAAGTATTGTCCAGCCAACACAAGAAAGCAAGGCAGAGGAATGTGTGACGTAATCACTTTTGCTGTCCTCATGATGTTCATGCTTGCCTTCCGGATATGACAAGGATACTAGGTTCATCTAAAATGCACAGTGTTGTCACATAACTCATCCATGCATAATAATTATCACTGTAGTTACTGAAACGACCATTAAATCTGGCAGCATGGGTGACTCATATGCACTCTCATACCCTCACTTCATAGTAAACAGATCTACTCCAGAGCAGATAAACAGTCCCCTCACCCTCATCAGGCCCCGCATGCCTTCTTGTGGTGGGTAGACAGTAACGAAAGACTTCGACCCGCAATTGGATATTCCGTGCGTACATCTCCGGGAGAAACGGATGAGTTGAAGGAACCGCAGGAGACCTATAGGCTGGAAGAACGGACTTAATTGACTACGGCTTGGAGGCGCCCAAACCACGGGAGGTCCTCTCCAGCAGGAGCCGGGGAAAACTCGACCCATCATTGGAGGCTTGAACAACCACCCGCTGACGGAGCCGAGAAGTAATTATAAATCGCAAGTTTCTGTACCATCTGCCCACCGTCGACCGACACACAGTTTCAGAATTGTCCTGTAACTTAAAAGAGGGAGACAAACAGTTGAAGGAACGAGAACATCTGCCTAGTCGACCATAGTCAAAGCAGCACCTCTCGGTTAACGATGTATGTGGCAATAATGGAGAGTCACACACTCTTTACCTTGGGTTTTGTTATTTCAGTACCTGTTCAAGATTCGCATGGTGGCCAGAAGAAACAAAATCCAAATGAAAGTTAATTGCAGAATCTACTAAGCCCATCAGGAGCGTCCTCAGGAATCTCAACATTCACTCAGTACACTTTAATTTTTCTTCACCTCCCTCTCGTCGTAAACTCGGGTATGCTTTTAGTTTAATGATGCAGGTGGCATTAGATACCCCCCTCTCTCCCCACGCATTGTTTATACATCTGCATAATTACATCGCCGAGACTTTTTCCGTGATTTTCCCTCGAGGGTAACATCCCTTGCAATATAATCACTGTTAATTTCCAAGATACCCCCAGTACGTGAGAAAAATATCCGCTTCTTTGTTGTTTAAGTGTTTCGGGAGTGTCAAAACCTTCACACCTTTACAGTTAAATGAGTTCATGACCGTACTTAATATTATCCTTCCCTATTGCAATCCATTTTAACCTGTTTTCTTTTGTTTCTTTCTTATAAAACAGCAGTCGGATGAAAACATCATAAAGAAAGGTCTGATTTGTTACATTTATATGGTTTCCTCTATGCACTATCACTTAGTTTTACACAGCTTCTACTACAAACTATTACTTCTGTTTATCTTCAACCTTTGCAGAATTAGTTTTACATTTTTATTGAAAGTACAAAGGGGATACAACAAACTGAAATGACACTCAAATGTTTAAGGCGGGTGGCTATATGCTGACCTGAAATTTATAATCCTTCTACACCATCATGAAAAACAACTGAATTTTTACAGCACCTGAGTATATTGAAAAAGTTAAATCAATAAGAACGGAATATCTGTAAATGGCAGGTGTCATCAAGTTATTGGAAATAAATGTGTGCTTTAAAAAGTTATAGAGAGTGAAACTGAAAAATTCAATGCCTTAGCCGAAATTTGAACCACGAATCTTCCATTATCCGTCCGGCTGCCCTTAAACATTGAACTACGATTGCCAACGTGCCAACATGACATTAAATTCTCCAACTGACTTGTGCTTTCCCCGGTAAACCGCTAAGAGTTCTCATAAACACATGAGAGAGCTACCTTAATGTCGACTTGGTCTTAAATTCTACAACTGACTTGTGTTTTCCCCGGTAAACCGCTAAGAGTTCTCATAAACACATGAGAGAGCTACCTTAATGTCGACTTGGTCTTAAATTCTACAACTGACTTGTGTTTTCCCCGGTAAACCGCTAAGAGTTCTCATAAACACATGAGAGAGCTACCTTAATGTCGACTTGGTCTTAAATTCTCCAACTGACTTGTGCTTTCCCCGGTAAACCGCTAAGAGTTCTCATAAACACATGAGAGAGCTACCTTAATGTCGACTTGGTCTTAAATTCTCCAACTGACTTGTGTTTTCCCCGGTAAACCGCTAAGAGTTCTCATAAACACATGAGAGAGCTACCTTAATGTCGACTTGGTCTTAAATTCTACAACTGACTTGTGTTTTCCCCGGTAAACCGCTAAGAGTTCTCATAAACACATGAGAGAGCTACCTTAATGTCGACTTGGTCTTAAATTCTACAACTGACTTGTGTTTTCCCCGGTAAACCGCTAAGAGTTCTCATAAACACATGAGAGAGCTACCTTAATGTCGACTTGGTCTTAAATTCTACAACTGACTCGTGTTTTTTCCGGTTCAAATTCCGGCTATGGCATTGAATTTTTCTGTCTTTCCATATTTCGTCCTACACACGGCTACTATGAAAGAACAATTAATTTACTTTAAAAAGATACTTTGTGTAATAAGCGCTTGTATGTTATGGCTTATCAGTTATATAAAATTATTTCCGAATAAAAAGGATTTGGCTGGCCTCGTAGCTCAGTCAGTAGAACACCTGCCTGCCGTGTTACGGGTCCCGGGTTCGATTCCCGGCTGTGGGGGTGGGGATTTTTCTCCGACCAAGATAATTCCTCATCTTCTCCAGAGTCTGGAAGTATGAATGAGAGTGCGAATGTGTGCGTGATCTAATGATTAAAATCCAGCAATTACGAGTTAACACCTTCGATATGTTCGAACGGAGAACGGCTGCTGATATGACCATTGCAGTTAAAGGCGGGGTATAAATGGAACAATTAAAAAATAAGGACTTCACAAGGCATTTCCAAATATATTGAATGTATACATACGTAGCATTTAATCCATATCGTCTGAGGCATTTTTATAAAATAAACAACATCTAAAATGTGCTCGTGTATACATAGTTTGCGGTAGCAGATAATTTATATTTTAAATTTCGTATCCAACTTTGAAAGATACTGAACTTAAATACTAATTTCGTTTTATTCTAGGTTTAGCGTTTAGTTGTGCTGTTCTGTTTTCTCTGTCTGTCTCTGTCGGTCTTATATTCATACACCATGTCCTAACATGTACTATTTGTATTCACCAAGCCTCAAAACATATTTTTCTGCCGAAATCTCAATATCGAAATTGGCTTGGAGGAATAGAATAACTTATTTATATATTAAGTAAGTGGTCGAGAATTAAAAATGTTTTTTTTTTTCTTATGTGTTTTACAAAAGAAAAAAGTTATTCTTACAAAAACATATTGTAATTTCCACTCACGCTTTGCTGAAACGGTTTCATTCCACATTTAATTGAAGGCACAAGCAGAAGATTGTAGGAGGCTGAAGTTATAGCCAAACAATGTTATTTTTAAATCCCATGGCTGTGTACCTTATAAATTCAAAGAAAATTTAAGGATTCAAAAGTTAAAACTAATAGCAGTTATTATTTTGGAGATATTAAAAACCAGAAAAACTGTGTATTTGGACATCAATTGTATATTTTGATATTTACACCTATGTACGTGGTAAGGTAGTTTGCTATTTGTTACAGTTTACTACTATACAAAATTGGAGAAAGGTGATTCACTATGAAGAAATTTCAAGGCTTTACAATTTTTATTATGGATACAAATATCTTAAGTGTGTAATACTTGAATCAAAATTATTAGATATATTTTTGTGAGGAAAAAATATAACGAAATATTTTCCGTGAAAGGAGAGTTTGTGCTGGAGAAGTCTTTTCTTAAAAAGACTTCCATATTTTTAGTTTAAACATTTAGTTTGGTTAATTGATGGAAATTAATCATTTCTTCTCACTAGCCGTATTAGGCTAAGGTTGTAGACAGAGTAAACCTGAAAATTTCGATGTCGTGGCTAGGATTTTAACCACGGATCACCTGGTTTCTGTCCAGTCGCTCTTACTCATTGAGCTACCATGGCCAACGTGCCGTCCTGACATTAAATTCTCCAATTGACTTATACATATTTCCTCGATGAGTCACTAGGGGCTCCGATACCGAAATTAAAGGATTGAAATAAGTAAAGAATCATGATGGATTTCAAAGAGATGTTGGTTCTTTGTTACAACACGTGCAGGTGCATTTGTGTCGAATAGCAGTTTGGGTGAATACGTAAGAAACAGTGTCCTTAGCAGATTTCTAAAGGATAGCACTTGACTTGTTGAATGGGCTATTCTTCGGATCCTTCTTAATGGAATGACAAAACAGTCACAAAGGGAATCTTTGGTTGAATAAGGGGCTTCCAGAATGTGAAAGTGATACACCCACGCGTATCTGTGGACATTAGGATAGTCCGAGGCGTGAGGGCGATTAGGGCAGTCCTCTTGTTCTGTCTTGGGCTAGGCAGACCAGAAATGATGAGAGAAGATATTTGTCGGTTTATATATACGTGAAGAACGGATTCAGTTTTATCGAGTAATAAACATTTCATAAACAGTAACTCTAAAGTGATATTGGTAACCCTTGGTCGGCAACTTCAAGTTTGTTGTTCGGATAAAAGAAGCAGTCATTAAAGCAGTTTGAAACGGGCATTCCAGTGTAATTAAAACTATCCTTCTCATACATATCCACGCATACCCTGTAATAAACCTCATTGCTTTACCCTGAGCTAAACACCATTTGCTTCAAACTGGCTCCCAACGTGGAACTGTGTGGCACCCATTTTATTATTAGCTTCAGCTCTCATATTCGAGATAAACCCTTTGTAGTGACTTACTATTGTAAGCTGTAGCAGTTATTTTTATCTTCATGTTTTGTTAAGAATAGTCTAAGATATTAGTATTTATAATAAAATAAAGAAGTAATGTAAAGTAGGTAATGGTGTCACCATGACAACGTAATACGTTAAGTTATTAAATGTTTTAAAATATTTTGTTCTTCTGCTTATGACAGTCTTAGGAGTAAGACGTATATTTGTCTAGCCAAGTGTGTGCAGAAACAATTTTGTGGATGCATCAAAGATGCATAAGTAGCGTGTGCGCAAGAAAATAAATAATTAACCGTAGAATCTACTGCTGGTTGTAAAGACTATATTAATAATATTTGTAGTTCTTTAAAAAATTTAAATTGTTTATGAGGAATTAAATTTCCTTCTTTAAACAAGAAAAGTATTGTTCATTCTTTAAAGATAGTACTGC
The DNA here is from genome assembly GCA_030765055.1 of Mantis religiosa. Classification (NCBI taxonomy): domain Eukaryota; kingdom Metazoa; phylum Arthropoda; class Insecta; order Mantodea; family Mantidae; genus Mantis; species Mantis religiosa. The sequence continues at coordinate 148,182,948 of CM060953.1, forward strand.
TATCTTTATCAGCCCCGTTACCGCGATCAACAATTACAGATGCGCCTAATTATCCATAGTTGCAGGAGAAACTTCTATATTTCTTCAAGATTGTCACCAAAGCTGAGAAATTAATCTGCATCCACCTTCATCCCAAATAATCCTGCTTCAAGATGTTGCCACAACGTGGTGCATCGTCATAGCGTCTTCAAACACCATTATCCAAACAAATTACGCTACAAAGTACTTGAATCCCAGGCTTCATCATTAAACTCTTATTTATTTACTATTTAAGTCAATGGGTAAGAGCATCTGGTTGAAAACCAGGAGATTCGTGGTTCAAATCCCAGCCATGGCATTGCATTTTTCAGGTTGACTCTAATTAAGTTTGGTATTTATTCATATTTGGTTTCTTATCGCCTTTTCTTTGTTCTAAAATCTTAAAATGTCTTATTTGTGGAGAAATTTCGTTATTAAATTTATTTTTAATAGAATGCAGGAGGTGGCAAAGAAATTTAAAAAACACGAACGAAAAGAAATGAGAAAGTCTCCGGTTTAGAAGTGAAGGTTTCAGAAGTTTTCTCTAAGTATAATGCCGCAGTCCAGAATTAACCATATGTAATTAAATTTTTAAACCAAAGTGAAGTAACCACTTTGTTTGACCGTAAAGCAGGTAAAATAAATAATTTTTACTGGGTGGGAGAGTGCGGTATCTTTCTGTTTGATGTGCTGCCGGCATCAGCAAATCCGACCACAACCTGGGACGTATTCAACAAACCGCACTCTGGGTTTCCCCAACTGCCTGTAAAGGTCACTTTTAATGCCTTCCTGGAATATGTGGTCACGAATTCACGTATTTCATCCTTGATGAAGATGTATTCTCTCCAGACTTGCAGTCGGGTTGAGTAAAATAAGCGTTCTTGGCGGCGCAGTTCACCACTTACATACTTCCGGTTAGGCCGATATTCCACCAAAAACGGACATCGCTGCAACAAACCCACCAGTTTAGTTTACTTTCTCCAATGAACGAGAGGACATGACGTGAAAGAATTTAATTTATTGCCTAGGTTTTGAGGAGAGACACGTTAATAATATGACTTTTCATATTTATTTTATTTTACGTCCTCCAACTTTGTCATATCGGGTTAGGTAAAATGATGCTGAAATGAACCCAGAGTCCATAGAACTTTGTTTCCTGACATTCTTCTTCCATGATAACGGAAAACTCCTGAAAAATATTATCCAAATAACTCGCCCTGATTTGTATTCGAAATCGGGTTCTCTTGAACGTAAGGCAGACGCGCTACCTCCACACAACAGAAGTGGGCATTAAGGTGGTATATTCTGACTTTGTGGGTTTGTAGAATTAAAAGTCCAAGCTGCAGAAATTCAAAATGTTCTTTATTTCCGTAGAAATACACTTTGTCCACCAGCAGAATTACGTAACATACACAAACACAATCTTCCAAGGTCGTTGACCACAACAAAGAGTTCACTTCCAAAACATCAGTTTCAATTACAACTTTCGTCACGACTCTGTTTACCACTACCGCTCTGTTTGCCATTCTCTTCACAACTGTCCGCTGGCGTGTCACGATCTTATATAAACTGAATTGATGATTCTAGACTGTTCTCAAACAAACTAGGAACAGAAGATGTCACTAGAATGTTCCATTTATCTCTTTATTTGTTTCCGCAGACCTTTATCTCCGTGCTGTGTTTATCTGCTTAGGCAAGCTCTTTATCTCCACCCGGCACTATCTGTCCCTTATCGCTCCGCGCCGCGCTATCGTAAATAATGGAATCATGACAATATTTTACACGCCTAGCGTATTTGCACTAGGATTTAAAATAAACGCACAGAAAATATTTTCGGTTATATGTAGATATTTGTTATTAAATGAAACGTATTAAGAGGGTGGTTTACTTCACTAAGGGTATTAGTGACTTTGCTTTTCACAACAAGGTATTCTACATATAACTGAGAACATTTTAATTTCAGGATCCCTATGTGCAAAGTTGTAGGGGAATGGAGTCAAAATATTTTGTTAGAGCACAAAAATATAATGAAGTTGTTTAATAAGGGTTAACATAGAAACCCTTTGCACTGAATATACCTATTAGTGCTATCTAATTTTTAAGTTCCAGTGGGACAGGAAATCAAAACCAAATTTGAATGGCAAAATGGATTATGCGTTCAAGTTATAACATCTCCCTTTTTTCAGGATTGGGACCATACAGGAAAATCTGTTTGTTTTAATATACGTGGAATCTGTGCATATGTGATACAGATGGCAGCACTGTACAGTGCATAGAACTCAGGTGGCAGCGACGAGACTTAGGACTGTTTTTGATGCTTAAAATGGCGACGTTTTCATTGCAAGAGCAGCGTGTAATCATTCGTTTTCTCCATTTTCGTGGTGTGGCACTTATTGGAATTCATCGCCAGTTGAGTGAGACATGTGGTGGTGGTACCAAGGATCTGTCTAATGTGTGTTCCTGGGTGCGACAGTTCAGTGAAGGTAGAACATTGTGTGACAACAAACCAAGACAGTCACGGCCTCACATTAGAACATGATCCAACGAAAGGAGAACATTGTTTTGGAGGATCGCCAATTGGGCATTTTCATATCCTCATGCAGTATTGTGTGCACAGATTCCATGGAAATGCCAATTATGGAGGCGAGGCCGTGACCGGGAAACCCACGAAAAAACCATGCGTCAGGTAGGTCAGCTATGGGAATCGAACCCAGGCCTCCCGAATGCGGGCCACGGACGAAACCGCCTGAACCATCCCGCTCGGTTTAGCAGTTTTAAATTAACGTTGATGTCGATACTGAAATTAATTGTGCGTTAATAGTAAGAGATTTTATTTGACATCATCAGTATAACGCTACATTGAATAAATGAGATAAAATTTTAGAGGCAGATTAAGGGGCGTTTATTTATTATAATTAATAAGAGAATAAGAGAATGTAAATAGTAAATAGCAGTCAAAATAAGAAAGAAGTAAAAAGATAATAAATAAATGAGTATTGATTTGAAAACAGTGGTTGCCTAATGGACAGATTTTGAACTAAAGCACCGAACCGTTGGCCGTGTCACTTCTCTTCACTTCGCGTCTGGCTGGCAGCGAGAACGGACCTATGTGGCATCCCGTCAAACTTCTACAGAAATCTATAATTTGTGAATATATTTGTTTCATAACAAGTGAATTAGTATTATATATGATCGGCATATTTTGAACATTTAACATTAAGTTTTAAAGCAACAAAACTTTAACTCTGTGTCGCTTCTTACAATACCTACGCAAACCCTGATGGTGACCTTTTATAGCTCTGCCGAGTAAGCTTGGGATTGGTGAGGATGCTGGTGAGATCTTTAAGATATTTAATATCGACGGAGGTCATTCTGTTTCCCGCATCAATGTGATAAATAAGATTTCCTGAATGTTATTTTCTCTGAATAAGGTTTGAAGCTACATTAATTGTCGTTGAATTTATAGCACTTTATATAACTGTGGAAAAACAATAAATGTACATTTGTTTACTTCAGAAAAGTGTATACTGCGTTTTGTAGGTATCTTGACGAAATACGAGGGCTGTTCAATAAAGAAGGATCATAATTTTTTTGACAACGTACCCTTACTCATCCTCATAATTTTATTTGTCCTTCTCAAAATAGTCTCCCCTGAATGCGATGCACTTGTCCCAGCGTTTCTGCCAGTCTTCAAAGACATGCTGGGGGAGATCCTTCAAAATCGCCTTTGCAGCCATCAGCACTGCTTCTGATGATGGATAATGCCTCCCACGATGGCGTTTCTTCAAGTTAGGGAATAGAAAAAAGTCACATGGGGCTAAATCTGGACTTTAGGGAGGGTGAGGGATATACTTCAAGTTGATTTTTGTAAGATATTCAGCAACAACTTTGGCAATATGCGGCCGTGCATTACCGTGGTGCAGCATCCAGCCTGCTTCACGGAAATGTGGTCTTTTGCGCCTGATATGGACTTGCAATGTCTTCAGGATATCCCTGTAGTATTGTCCAGCTACTGATGTGATGTGTGTGCAAGTACAAAATGCTGATAAATCATCCCATGAGTATCAAAGAATGAGATTATCATAACTTTCCCAGCAGGAGCAACCACTTTTGCCCTTTTGGGGGTTGGTGATGAAGGAGATTTCCACACTGAGCTTTGCTGTTTGCTCTCAGGATCAAAATGGTGTAGCCAAGTTTCATCAGTAGTGATTGCGTATTAAAGAAACTCCGGATCTTCCTCTAACATCAACTTTAACTGCATGCAGACCTGCATGTGAAGGTCCCTTTGTTCGGGAATCAATAGTCTTGGAACCCATCGCGCACAAACACGTCTCATGTGTAATGTTTGTCACCAACGTGTGGGTGGCACCCACTGAAATGTTCAGTATTTCAGAAAGTGATCTTAAGGTAATTCATCGATCCTCTCTCACAATGGCAGCAGAAGTGTTGATGTTTTCTTCCGTAAGAGCAGTAACTGTAGCACCAGGTCCACCTTCCTTTGAAATTGATTGTCTCCGCTCTTTAAACATTTTAAACCACCTTCGAGCTGTGCTGTAGGGAAGAACAGGCTCTCCATAGGCCTCCTGTAACATTGTGTAGGCCTCACCTGAAGATTTGTTGAGACGAAAGCAGAATTTCAAAGCCGCATATTGTTCCTCGCGTGTTACCTCCATTGTAGCAGTAGGTGATACTGAACATTATTTGAACTTGCCTGGTTCTCACAGGTGGGAACCAGGAGTACCAACAATGAAACTACTACAGAAGCTAACAGAATATAATAAGTTTGAATATTAGAGCGAAAAAATATGACCCTAAAAATATTATGATCATTCTTTATTGAACAGCCCTCGTATTTCCTGCAGTTGATATGAAAGACTATACACTTTTGTAACGTAATGACTGTTCTTTCTTTGCAAACTCCAAGTAAGGGGGAAATAGTATCAAGGCCAACACTTATATAAGGAACTTCATTTTCCTTTCTCTACCACCTGACGAGTAGGTAGATATTTTATCCGCACGTTTATTGCATAAACTCAGCAAAATACTTGTTTAAATGTCCCCCTGAATTTAAAGAAAAATGGCTTTTGAAAAAGGTCAGGGTATATGCTTAGCTTTTATTCACTAGATTGTTTCTGACATCATTGTTTAGGCAAATATTAATTAAACTTTGACAACTAAAGAAAGAGAACAACTGTTATACGAATGTGTAAAGCTTTTTGTGCTTAGAGTATGCTTATTTTTAGTTTGTTTAGTTTTAGGTATATTTTAGCCAATATCTAGAACCAATCTACCCAGACATTGAAATAACTGCAGCAGTTCCTCTCTCTATGGTTTGGAGGATTCGTGGAACGTTGGAACTTGCAGGAGCAGATTAAGCGCCTCTATGGAGCTTTGCGTGGAGTCAATCTGCTTACAGACTCTCAATAGACCAGTCGTCAAAGAACGTAGCGTTTACATAGCGGATTCCCTGCCTTCAGTGAGTGAATTTATTAGGAAATGTTCTGCCAGGTTCACAGATGTAACCTTTTCTAGACAGCTTATCCTCTTTGCATCGTTCTGCATGACAGCATTTCGCTTTCTATGGGCATAAAGCATGCGAGTAAAGAAAATATCACTCTGCTCCATTTTTCATTATAAAGGCATCCAAATATGTAACTAGGTTACATGTCGGTATTTTTATCCGCTGAAATTGAATTAACTTGCTGGGAATACTAAACTGAGCTGTAAAATAAAGAAAACGAAGTGCCATTAGAAGCTATTGGTTGCTAAGCAACCGTGGATCTGTTCAAATCTGGAGCACACAGCTCTTCATGAAAATTAAAACAGCTGAATAACGCCGTGTGTCGCTTAAATATTAACATTCATCAAACTTTATCCATTAAGTGAGGGCCAGGTAAATGCGCCAGCTTATATTGAATGCAAGGGCTGAACGTTTTTATTTGCTGCACAGCAAATCCTGTCAGCATTAATAGTGTGACTTTGTGGATTTGTAAGATAAAAAGTCCAATTTGCAGAAATTCAAAATGCTCTTTATTTCCGTAGAAACACATTTTGGTCAACACTTCCAATAGTAGAATTACGTAACATACACAAATGCAATCGACAGGGTCGTTGACCACAAACTAAGAGTTCACTTTCAAAACACAGTTGCAGGCACACGAATCAGTGCCCGCCTCGATAGCGTGGTGGTAGCATTCCTGCCTCACGTTCAAGAGGTCCCAAGTTCGAATCTCGGTCAGGGTGAGTTACCTGGATAAGGTTTTTACCGGGGTTTTCCCTTACCCTGAAAGACGAATGTCGGGTAGCTCTAAGCTCTATGGACCCTGGGTTCATTTGAGCACCATTTCACCCATTCCATTCATCGTACGATATGACTTAACGTTGGAGGACGTAAATTACAAACAAAAAAAAAAAAAAAACACGAATCAGTTCCGATTGCCACTCTCTTGGCGAGTCGCAGCTTCCTTACATATCTCTACTCATATTGTCACAAGTGACTGTTTTAATTTACACAATAGTTCATTTGAGTTCAGTAGTACGCGTGACATCACTCCCCCATTCCATCACCCGTGGGTTAATAAGTTTGTGTAAGCAGGTTTCTCGCTCTTTCTTGGACCATCCTTCAGCCTGAACAGATGGATTTGTCCGCAGCCTCTTGAGGCAGGTAATTTGCTTTATTGCACTCACTTTCTTCTCGGACAGCCAGTCAGGTGAAAAGATGATTAGATATCAGCGTTTCGGGAGTGTGCATCTCTACCATCATCAGCATATTTATAAAATGTTATAACCACAAATGAAATACTGGATATAACACAAATATAAACAAGTCTTATGTATGTATGTATGTATTTATTTATTAACTGCAATTGGGTACTACCCGGTGGCAGAGTTAAGAATACAGAACAAATTACATATACTAGATTTACAACAATAATACAGTAAACAATACAAACATGATATTATTTTACTTTAGTCACTTAAAACTTATCTAATTACTTCTCTATTTACATATTATATACCATTATAATTCAAAAGTTAAACTATAAACCATTTAGATTTTTTCTAAATTTCTTCAACGACAGGGGACAGCCCTGAAAGACTGCTACAGGCAATTCATTCCATTCTTCAATGGTTCTATTAACAAAAGAAAATTTTCCTACGTCGGTTCTGTATCTTCTACCCTTAATTTTATACCTATGATCGTTTCGTCCATAATAATCCGGATTATCTAACCTTACATTAACGTCCACCCATGCCTTTACACCAGCATTAGCTTTGAATAACGCTACCAACCTATGATTTTTACGCCTAATTCTTAATTCCTCCCATTTAGTCTCATCTCCTTTTATAGGCCCAAAATACTTGCCTCTTTTTATGAATTTTATTGCCCTCTTCTGTATTTTTTCTAATGGATCGATTTGGTTAGCTCTATACGGGTCCCAGCATGCTACTCCATATTCCATAACCGGCCGCACTAAGGCCTTGTAGGCAATTTCCCTGGATCTAGCGCTCCCCTTTTTCAATATTCTCATTACGAAATGTAATGCCTTCCACGCATTCCTAGTTGTGGAATTTACTTGTTCGTCCCATCCAGCATTACTTGCCAGGTACACTCCCAAGTATTTGCAGCTGTCCACCTGTGGAATTTGCACCCCTCCCATGTGATAGTTAACAATAATTTTGCCCTTAGTTCTACTAAAAACAATCGACTTGCTTTTCTTGGCATTAATTGACATTTTGTTAGCCGCAGCCCAATTACAGATTTCATTTAAATCATCCTGAAGAGCGGTTTCATGCACCGTATTCCGAATTTTATTATAAATGATACAATCGTCTGCAAACAACCTTATCTGGCAGTTAATATTAACAGCAATGTCATTAACAAAAATGAGAAACAGTAAAGGCCCTAGTACTGAGCCTTGTGGCACACCCGAACTAACAGTTCCACTATCAGACAGCTCTTTACCTACTTTAACTTTTTGCGTTCTCCCTTTCAAAAAATGTTTAACCCATAATACTACGCGTTTGTCAATTCCTGTATTAGCTAGCTTACAAATAAGTAAACTATGTGGCACTACATCAAAAGCTTTAGAAAAGTCAATTACCACTGCATCAGTTCTTCCCCCTGCATCTACCTCATCTGCCAAATCTTGAAATAATGAAGTAATTTGACTTTCGCACGAATACCCAGGTCTAAATCCATGTTGCGCTTCATTAAACCACTTTTTATTTTCTAACTCCTCTCGTATATATTCTGCAATTAAATGCTCCATTAATTTACATACTACTGAAGTTAGACTAACTGGCCGATAATTATTTATTTCTGTTTTATTACCCCCTTTATAAATCGGAACTATAATAGCTGTTTTCCAGTCTTCCGGTAAGGCACAGTTGTTAATTGACATGTTGAACAAGAGCATTAGATAGGGAATCATGGCTTCACCCCCAAGCTTTAATATTTCAGTATGTATATTATCTGGTCCCCTTGATTTTCGGTTTTGCAGCATCTTAATCCTTTTGCGTAATTTGGGCGCCATTATTTGAAAAATCGTTTCTCCACTCTCCCCAATTTCCTGTTCGGAACTATCGTCGGATTTAAGAAAAACCGATACAAAATGCGAATTTAATATATTAGCTTTGTCCCTATCACTTAATACATCTATCCCATTAACGTTAAAATCTGGTATGCTCTCTTTATTTCCCCTGCGTCTTTTTACATAATTGTAAAATGATCTCCAACAATTATTTGTCCCGCTAAAAACGTTATCTAAGAATCGTTCCTGCGCTTGCAACTTTTCGTCTTGTAATTGTTTAGCTAATTCTTTAAATTTGTTAAGATGCCATTCTGATATCTTCCTTTTATTATAAGCGTGCCTAGTCTTTCTTTTAAGTGTCCTAATACATTCTGTATAAAATTCTGGATCCGCTTTATGTTTAATAACTTTAAAAGGTACGTGTTCTCTAATTGTTTCCAGGATAAGTGTTTTGAAATTAACCCATGCTTCATTTACACTAGTGGCAGATTTTACAAATATCCCATATTTTTCCCGGAGAAATGTTTGGATAGCCTCCCCGTTCGCCCTATGGAAATCCCAACTAATTACTTGTTCCGTTTCAAACCGGTTTGTCTGCCCTTTCCAATTTATGTCTAATTGCACACACTGATGGTCACTTATACCTGGCAAGACATCGCATGCAGAAAACAATGACTCAGGTTTGCATAAAAATACGTCCAGTAATGCTGTTTGTCGAGTAACAGTTTTCACTACTTGAAATAACCCCTGCTCCCAAACCAGAAAATTAACGAGCTTTTGAGCTTCACCTCCTATTAACTGTCCGTCCCAGTTTACATTTGGCAGATTTAGATCCCCTGCTAATATAACATCTTTTCCCCCTTCGGAAGAGATTTTCTCCACTAGTTTATGAAGTGTAGCATAATCAGTTTCTCCAGGTGGTCTATAGCAAGCTATTATTGTTAAATTATTTCCTTTGTTTGCTTGATCAATAATTTCGATTGCCATAATCTCAACCTCTTCTTCTACCCATAGTGCTTTGCTGTTTAGCTCTGATTTAGCGCAAAGTCTTACTTTATTGCAGTAAATATTCTTATTAAGTGAGTTGTAGTTCTTTTGTAACCTAATAGAAAACTCCAAACTCTCGAAAAACAGGTATTTCCTACTCTGAGCAATTTCCCCGTGTACGATCTGGCAATGTGTTCCTTATCCAGTTCCAACCATGAACAATATTTCTAGACATTTCTGTAAGAAACGATAAATCGAACTTTCCAGTCTGCTATCTGTCTCTTTATCTGTTTCAGCAAGCTTTTATCTCCGCGCTGCAATGTCTCTTAGTGTGCTTCGGCCATACCTCCTCGCAATAAAGCGGTCGGCGACAATAGTATTACTAATGTGTAAGGTAGAAGCATAGATATCCAAATGTTTTGTTTTTGTTTGGAAATTGAGTTTACAATAGGTAAACATGTTAAAGCTAATTGAAAATTGTTATATAATGTTAAATTTTTTTATGAAAAAATTATTAAAGCCACGTGTAACGGGCTAACGTTAAAACTGTGTTTTTTTTTCTTTATCCACTTTAAAAGAAAATTTAATTAAATCCATTACTTAATTCAAGTTGTAATTTGAGTAACTCATGTAACCGCGCTATATGTCGGAATGCCGTATTCTGATTGGTGGACTTAATAGTGTTTAAAATAATGCAACAATGCAAGTACTAAAGTCGATTACCTCTCAAATTGTGTTAAAATTATATCCGTTTCTATCGGAAATGACCACTTCTTCGGTAATTTATCAATGGGCATTCAAACGTTTCTAATAAGGAGCAAGTCCTGTGCCGTGGCATAGCAGCCTAAGGCAGCATTCCTTGGTCCCTGACCACGGGAAGCGGCCCGGGCTCGATCCCACCCATGTGGTGCGGATTTTAGGTCCCGAGTGTAGGGCCGGTGTCCACTCAGCATCGTGAGGAAAGTGAGGAGCTTACGATTGCTAAGAGGCCCTAGTCACGGAAACCAACATTCCGGCTGGGGGATGCCGAGATGCTGACCACATCTCCTCCCCGTATAGGTTGGATGATCGCCCACCTCTGCTGTGCGTAAGTGGGCATGAGGCCGGCAGTCGCGTTGGTAGGCCTTGGCCCTCTAAGGGCTGTCGCGCCATTGGTTAACTTGGTTAAATAAGGTGCAACAGAAAATTAATGCAGATGGTATGCTGCGCTGACTGCGTCCCGTTGCTACAGGATCTCAGGAATGGTATGCTGCAGCGTCCTACCCTTGGGGCTGGACCCGGCGTTGCTGGTCGTGATGTTTTCTTGTAGTTACCCTCAACTGCTTCAGTCATCGCATAAAGAAACTCTTACTTCGGGCGTAGTATCGGATAGGAAAAGATGAAAGTAATGGACTAAATAAATTGAAGAATTGTTTAATTTCCTTTCACATATTCAAATTTTAATTCTTTCTGAATTGAACATAAATACGTCCTAATACTATATTGTAACGGGGAGCGCTGAAACACCTTGTGAGCAGCTGGCAACGGAAGACAGGGGAGGCTCGGTTAGCCACGCCTTTCCCTCGTTTGTCTTATAGTGGTGACAGCCAGCGGTCGGAAAGAAACATAACTGTGCGTCTGTTTTCCTTCCACCTGGTTCTCGATCTTTCTGTTACCAGAACAATCGTGTAAACACCAGAAACCGGCGATATTCCTATAAAGAGGGTTACAGACAGACAGTGTGAGTCAGTTGTTGAGTTGGTTTTGGTGTAGTCAGTCAGTTGTTGGTTTGAGAATGAGGACAGTTCTTGGTGTAAGAAGAGTTAGTGACGTGTTAATGAACGAAAGGATTGTGAATGAGAAGACTGTGCGTGCATCGGAGTTTATGTAATCGCGAGTACAAGTGAAGTTGTAACGGACGAACTGGTAAATTGTAACTGTGTGCAGCAAGTAATTTTGTGTAATTGGCAAGTGTTAAACTGTAAGTCGGTAGAAATAAAGAACATTGTTGAGTGGTGTAATTGGACTTTTTATTCCACGAACCCACAAGTCACACTGGCGTCAGAAGTGGGATATAACACAAAGTCACACTGGTGTCAGGAAGCGGGAAAACAACATCACCGAACATTACAACGATGGAGGCAGCATTAGAAAAGATTTTAGCGGAACTGCAAGAAATAAAGACGGCTAAAGACAACATCACCAGGAAGATGGAAGAAATGCAGGCCGAATTAACAGAGAAGCTGGAGACTAGAAATAACCTGGCCGCGGAAGTGCTGGAGACTAGAAATAACCTGGCCGCGGAGTTGAAACTAATCAGGACGGCTAGGGAGAACATCGCCGAGAAGATGGAACAAATGAAGGCCGAGTTAACCACGGAAATGAGAGCAGCGAATGACGGTCTGGCTACCGAAATGAAGGTGGCGAATGAGGCTCTCGCCGCCAAGTTTGAGGAACGGTTGGCCGGCGTGGGGAATGACGTCACGAACCCGGGCAAGCGGAAGGGTCAAGTAGACGACCGCCTTAATGATTTAGAGGAAAAGGCCGACAACATCGCAAAGCCCCTCGCCCGCCTGACGGAGGAAAACCGGCCTTATGTGTGGACGGAGGACGCCGAAGACGCTTTCCAGCACCCGAAGGGGACCCTGTGCAGTGCTCCTATTTTGGGTTTCCCACAACCGGGTGGCGCCTTCATTGTGGACACCGACGCCAGCGACCATTGCATTGGAGGTGTCCTATCGCAGATCCAGGACGGCCACGAGCGCACAAGAGTGGAAGAGGAGGAGCGTGCCGCAGCAGTCCGAGTAGTTGTGGCAGTGCCTGCTGAAGGCTGGGATAGCGCAGGCCTGAGGAGGGAGCAGCTGGCGGACGCAGACTTGGGGCCACTCTTGAGGGAAGTGGACGCAGGGACGAGACCGACCTGGGAGGACATCGCACCGAGGAGCGCCACCTACAAGTCGCACTGGGCCCAATGGGACTCGTTGAAGACCGGAGTGGGCGTGCTGTTCCGGGTATGGGAGTCACCCGATGGGAAGGCGCAGAGAGGACAGTTGGTACTTCCCCGGAGTAAGGTCCCGGAAATCTTGGAGGAAGTGCACGCCGGTACTTCAGGAGGACACCTGGGAGCGAACCGAATGATTCACAAACTACGACAGCGCTACTTCTGGCTGAGACTCCGAGCAGATGCTGGTGGTACACCTGGACCGCCTCGCACGCTACGATGGGGCTGTTCGAGGGCGAACAGCTTTGAGAAGGGAGCAGTGTAACGGGGAGCGCTGAAACACCCTGTGAGCAGCTGGCAACGGAAGACAGGGGAGGCTCGGTTAGCCACGCCTTTCCCTCGTTTGTCTTATAGTGGTGACAGCCAGCGGTCGGAAAGAAACATAACTGTGCGTCTGTTTTCCTTCCACCTGGTTCTCGATCTTTCTGTTACCAGAACAATCGTGTAAACACCAGAAACCGGCGATATTCCTATAAAGAGGGTTACAGACAGACAGTGTGAGTCAGTTGTTGAGTTGGTTTTGGTGTAGTCAGTCAGTTGTTGGTTTGAGAATGAGGACAGTTCTTGGTGTAAGAAGAGTTAGTGACGTGTTAATGAACGAAAGGATTGTGAATGAGAAGACTGTGCGTGCATCGGAGTTTATGTAATCGCGAGTACAAGTGAAGTTGTAACGGACGAACTGGTAAATTGTAACTGTGTGCAGCAAGTAATTTTGTGTAATTGGCAAGTGTTAAACTGTAAGTCGGTAGAAATAAAGAACATTGTTGAGTGGTGTAATTGGACTTTTTATTCCACGAACCCACAAGTCACAATATACATGATTTCAGAAGCGTCGCTATTCCTTTTTACAATTACAATATTTTTTTCATTAACGATTCTAGGATTAGGGTTAGGATTTCATTACGGAGGGGATTTGATACGTAGGCTGGGTCCATTGTTCCTGTGTCCCCAAGTAGGTCACCCCCGGGAGGAAGGATGAGGTGAAGGAGACGGAGGGTGGCCGACCCAAGGAGCTACAACAGTACAGAGGGCAGGGTCCCTACAGTTCACTTGGATAGAGACTTCTCCCTTCTACACAGATGGCTATGTTTTCATCCTCCACGGAGATCATCTACAGAATCACAATTTTGCACCTTTACTTGATGATGAGATAAATGGTTAAAATTGATGAAGAATAAATAACAATTAAGGACTGGAAAACTAGAACGAGGGATACAAAGGAGAGGAGGGTCATCAATACACGGAAAACCAGGGGTTATGTGTATTGAGACCGAGACTTGGGGCAAGCAGGTAGAAAGGGTATGTTAGATGTGAATAAATCATTTTGTTATTGTGTGAAAGAAATGTTACAAATGCCAATGTATCAAAGAAATTGTATGTAGAAGAAAGATGAGAAATAAATACAAATAAATACTTGATGATGTCTATACGCGGAATGACATTAGCTCTAGCTAGTCTGAAATTATTGAATTTGCCGTTGCTATGGCAATTCAATGTTTGTTTCTTACGTCCTCCAACGTTATGTCATATCGGACGATGAACGAAATGGGTGAAATTATGCTCAAAAGAGCTCAGAGTCCATAGAGCTTAGAATTACCCGACGTTCGTCTCAGGATAAGGAAAACCCCCGGAAAACCCTTATCCAGATAACTCACCCTGACCGAGATTCGAACTCGAGACCTCTTAACTCACCCTGACCGAGATTCGAACTCGATACCTCTTGAACGTGAGGCAGACACGCTAATTTCTCCTTGGTTTGCGCAACTTTAATTACACAATTTTAATTTACATATTTGGTAATCTTCATAATCTTTTCTTTAACTAATTTTTTAATTAATTTAACATTCAAATACTGTTTATTAAAAATTTAAACCAATATTATCATCGTTAAACACATTACTAATATTCATTTTCCTTTGCTTCCACCTCTTCAATCAGTATTTTAACTTCAATTGTTCTTTTCAGTCTCCTACCCTTCTACCAAAATTTTTAAATAATTGCCAACGAATTATGTTCTTAATAATTTTTTTTTATTTATCCAGATTTATGAACCCTATTTTACACAGTGGTATATTAGGGTTAGAGTTGATACATAAAAATACACAATTTTAACAAAAATATTTTAAATACTAGAAGGAAGAAAATATGTTATAATCTGATGCATATTAATTTAAACTATTTCAGACGTTTAAACACTGAGTTTATAAACACCATGAAGTACTTATACTGTTGTGGCTTCATTAGCAAAAATGTGAGCGGAGCAGAAAATTCAGTTCCTAGAGAGTCTAGCTTGAATATTAATTCCTGTCTTTCTCTCCAGAAAATGGGACAACAGAAAAGGAGATGAACCACAGTTTGAAATTCTTCACCACACATGCACTTGGGGTTAGATGTTAAGTGAAAGCGTCATAATTATTCACCAAATTTACCATGTCCACTTAAAAATTGTGTCAAAACAAAATTTGGCACAACAGTTTCACATTTTCCTCTGTCATATACACTAGGGAAAAATAATGTTTTTGTTAAACTTCCATTTGGGGTTGTTAGCCATTGTTGGTTCCATTCTTCAAGAATATGTCGATGTATTATTCTCCTTACAGTAGAAATAGGACATGAAGAGTATGTGACAGGAAGATTGGATTCTGCATCCTTCTTAGCCAAGCAATCAGCTCTCTCGTTACCTAAAATTCCACTGTGTCCTTTAACCCATCCCATGCAAATATGTCCTAGATGGTTTTGAAGCAAGGTTCTGACTTCATGTGCTAATGAATTTAAATTGTATTTTATCATTAATAGCGAGTAGAGCTGATTGTGAATCACTAAGAATACGGGCACTGTTCCCATTAACAATACACCATTTTATGACTTCTTTAATTGCTAAGAGCTCCGACTGGAATACAGAACATTCAGGTGACAATTTAAACATGGAGTGAGTTAGTTCCGTTTGGTTTTCTTAAACAACAAAAGCACATCCTACTGCAGATATATCATCTTCAAATTGGTAACGCGAACCGTCTGTATATATGTAATAATCATGAAAATTACATATTTCCTTTGAACAGGTTACAAAACTTGATGGGTGTCCTGCTGTGGTAGGATGCTACGGGATTTGCAGTTTTAAGTGACACAGATAAGACACACATTCACGTTCATGTCTTAAATCCGTAATAGTTGCTGTTGATAAACCAGTGAGAGCCAAATGTTCGATGTTAGCTATAATCTGAGCTGCATCAGTGAAAATTGTACGATATACTCGAATTATGCGAAGGAGGAATCCCCTTTGAGTTTGTGCAAGATTTTTAACTGCCCATTTTTTATTAAGAACATCCTGGAATAACAAAGTCAGAATATTGACAGCTTTCTATGGGATTTTGCATTAAAATAAGTGCTACAAACGCACAGGTGATTTCATTTTTAAATACAGTAAGTTGTTTCAGCATCTGTTCATATACATGGACGAAGGAGTAGAGAAATAAAACGGAGATTGAGAATGTGCAAAAATAAATAATAAAAGCGGAAAAGAATTACCAAATGCTTGTTTTGGTTCCCTTGGGAATGCGTTCAACGGGCACTGAATTAATCGAACATTTACGGCCATTGCCGGATTTCGTCCATAGCGCACTATCTGGTGAGGCTTACGTGAACTGCGGTATCGTGACGTGATACAGCAAGGTTTTTTTTTTTTTTTTTTTTTTTTTTTTTTTAATGGAGTGAGCTGTTCTATTGTCTTGGTTCTCTATTTCCCAAAATATTTACTTCTTCATTTCATGTACTGACACTACCATCATTATCATCAGTGTAGCACAAATTCTGTCTAGACTTGGTCACGAACAATCAATCAAGCAATCGACATTGAAAGCTATTTACGTAGCAACAGTTTATTAAAACGATTTTTTTTTTCAATGCAGTGATGCCAACAAGAAAACTAAAATTCTACTACATTTTGCTGCAGTATAAAATAATAAAAACGTTTTTCAATTACTATTCCAGACACAAGCGAAATTAAATGATTTTCTATTTAAGTCTGCTATTGAATAGAAGGAAATATTTTATAGTAGAGTTATAGTTGAGCAATGCTCATAAATTGGTGACTCGTCTAGATTTAGGTTTAAGATTAAAAAAACTAGGAACAAAGACTACAATATTTACTACCTATAGTAAAGCAAAGAAATATCAAGATACATGTTAGAGAATACATTGAAATCACAGTTCATCATCTATTCCTCGATTGAATAATACGTCGTATTGGCAAGTGTAACCGCAGTATCAGGCAGCGATTAGGAGGCGGCAAATTAATCGAAATCAGATAATTAAAAAAGAAGATAAATTAATAAAAATGTCTTGCTAAACTAATATAAAAATCTGTTATAATAATATGAAATTAGAATAGATAGAGTAATGATTAAAATAGTGGTTGACTTAAAGAATAAGAAGGGAAGAATATAATTTAATATAGCATACATACCAGCATCTGGGCAAGGAAGAGAAAATATTCTTGTAAAAATCTGTACACGTCGGAGAGATAGGAAGGAAGGACCGTTGCCTTTGTGCTAGTAAAAGTTGAATGCCTGAGAACTATTGTATACTTTCAGCCAGGAATGTTTTGGGACAAAGGGCTTTCAAAATGCAGTTGAGCATGAACACTAAAGGGATTTACTTCGCTGATTTGATAACGATGTATACAGTTACAAACAACTCAGGGTAGGCGTTCCCCAACTCAGGGTGGGCTGAACGTCAATGAGTGAGATGAGTTTTGCAAACCAATGCGAAAATTCGAAATAAATGAGAAACCAACATTTGAGAAGGGTGAGCTAGTTTGGTCATGTGATAAAGTTAGAGGGGGGGGTCAGAATAAGGTTTGAACTGAATCATGAAGTGAGACAAATTTACCTAAAAGGTGATACTACGACAGGAAGGACGTGTTCATGCGCATTAAGAAGAGAAGCGAAGATTTATAAGTCTGAAATGTAGGGAAGTTAAGAGTAGCGCAACCAGCGTAAGTGGAAATAGCATTAGAAGTTTATTAGGGCAAAGTAGTCACCGTATAAAGAAGAAATACAAACCGCGCGGAAATAAATTTAAACAAGTAATCCAGGGTTTCAAGTAAAATTAAATTTATGTTAGGAATTTTACTAACAGGTGGTCACCGATCCAAGTCGATAAGCAAACTTAGTAGGAATTAAACCAAATAATTTTGCAACAAACAAAGTGTTATTAATACGACTGAGTAGCCAACAACCACCAAAATCCATTTCCTACAACCATTCACCTGAGGATAAGAGAACTCATAGCTCCAATTAGAACCCAATCAATTTAACATTGGTATGCGGGTTTGCCGCACAAGTAAACTTTTAATAGAAGAGATTTTGATTGTACATTTTTCTAAATGTTTTTTGAGAATTTATTATATATTTTAATTCGCATATAATGTGGACTTTCTTTGAGCACTGCTAACCTTTGAACTGGATATTTTTATGTCTGTTTTTCTTCTTGTGTTCAAGTTGATGCTGATTTTATTAGAAAATTGTTATAATTATTATATACATATAAAACTAAGTTGTATATATAGGCAGAGTTGTATCAAAACTTTAAATGTTTTAAACAGTGACCTGCAAGAAGCTCTATAACTTGAATGGGTTATTATGTGTGATTTTCTCTTGAATTCGGAAGATTACTCACAATCTGTTGAATTTCTCCATAAGGTTATTCCATATGAAGGTACTGAATGAAAGTAATTGTAATATCCAATTTTCCTTGTTTCGAAATGTGTTATTTGAGCCAGGGATGAAATGTTGAAATAGAGAATATTTAATTTCTTTTCTATATAATTTAGTTAGCTAGTCCATTTAACCCATTTGAAAATGCATCGAACTTGGGATTACCAATGGGTAGAATTTATTAAAGCTATTTAATGTAGTTAGAAGCTATAGATAATAATCTTGCAAAACTATATTGTGCAAGCTATCATACTTGCAGAAAAGTTTTCATCAATAAAAATAAAAATACGCATACAACCGGTGAAACTTTTCACCATTATAATACCTTAAATAACTATTATTGTTTTATTTTTATTAATATACCAGTAAAAGCTGTTTTATCATGAAAATGTCAAATGACATATCAGATAATTAATTAAAATTTTATTAATTAAATCATAATTTCCAAAACTTTCAAGTTAAATTTAACATTTTAATATAAAAATTAAATGTACTTTAAAAACAAGAATTAAATTTTAACATCCTTTAATCTTTAACAAGAGAAATCGCAGAAAAAGAGACTTTTATTTTGGTAATTTGCGTCCTCCAATGTTAAGCCATATCAGACGATGAACGAAATGGTGAAATGCTGCTCAAATGAGTCCGGGGTCCATGGAGCTTAGAGTTACTTGACATTCGTCTATCAGGATAAGGGAAAACCCCAGAAAAGCTTATCCAGTTAACTCGCCCTAACCGAGGTTCGAACTCGGGACCTCTTGAACGTGAGGCAGACACGCTACCACCACGCTACCGAGGCGGGCAAAAAAAAAGATGATAGTGATAGCGGGTGATATTGATGAATGACGAAAATAGAAAGGAAGATTAAGTGGATACAAAGGAAATGGATAGTGAAGAGGAGACAAATAAAGAAGAATCTCCATTTAAATTTCTTGAAGTGCCGTTACAGAAAACCGTATTTCCTTAAGGGTAAATGTTTGAAACAGCACTAGGATAAGTGTAGGAAAGGCCATGACGTCTCTTAACAGTGTTATAATATACCTTATTACATATTATGTGAAAACTGCATTATGTTTAAATATTATAATTAGTGTCACAGTAAATATAAGTGTCATTTTATGTGCTAATTAAACTTATTAACTTTGGCCTTATTACTTGTGGTGTTAGATTAAATTAATTGTAAGCAGTTACATAAGTATATAATATTAAAGTAATATTTTGATCTTAATGACACTGGCAATTGTCAGGATAATGTCAGCATACAGTTTTAAGTATACTTCAAACCTATCAAGTCTGGCCTAGGTTTGAACCAGTGATCTTGTGATCGCTAGGCCAACACCTAACCTAGTGAGCCACCCAGACCGAGTATACAAGTGTTTGTTAATATAATTCTACTCTTTGGCTAAGTCATCAGAGATGAACCACCTAGGATCACAGAGTAAATTGCAACCCTGCTAACAGAAGTTAACACTAGAGTCGGAGTAAACACTTTTATTAAAATGGGTTCGCGCCGGTTTAATAATTCTGGTGAATGCGTTTGATAGTGATCAGAGAAGAGAGTTTTGGTGATTAAAGTTAAAAGGAAAAAAATTCTACACTCTTCCTAATGGCCGCTTCCGACAGCGCTTTGGCAATGACATTAGGTCAGCATATCCCTAAATCGCGTAAACGCTTCTTTTTTTTCAGATTATCGGAAGTGAGTAGGCCCTCAATTTGTGCCCAATATCCTAACGAGGCAGTGCATCGCGTACCAAACCTGTCATAAACTCTCGTGTAGGTCCGAATGTTTGTTCTTGTTAAAATGTTCCGACTAAAGACGAGTATCTCATGATTAAAAGCGTAATCAGCATCTTTGAGTAAAGTTCATGATACCTGATTTGTCTTCTCCTTGCAATCTTATCGGCCGAAGAACAGGAAACCAGTTTACAGCCACCGATAGATATGTAACGAAAACTTGTCAACGGTAGATGCGCAGAACTTCAACACTAGTCGCTTTCTTGAAGGCCACGTCTCTTCCACGCTTTCTACATCCACTCCTTATAACGTTGTGACAAGGAAATGTAAGTAAAACTGAGATAAAAGAATTCAGTTAATTTAAGTTCCCTGGTTTTGCTATGTGGTTTAGCACTCCCCAATTTTGATTTTAAAGGAGCCATGATAGCTATACAATATACTCTACAGCAATAAATAAAATTTCCCAACATCAAACACTTCTACTATTAAATCACAAAGCGCGACAGAAAACATTAGATCCACTCAGCACTATATACTCATTTACTGCGATGTGCATACCTCGAAAGGTTGTTGGATACTGGAGCCTGTAAGAAAGACAATGGCCCTGCAATAGGCATATGCTATGGGCGTATAAGGTAGGGTGTAGAAGTCCTCTGTGTATGATGTAGATTGGCAAGCTTTCGTTGCACCAGTTCTACTCTACCTTCTTTCTTTGTCATGAGCCTTCAACTTCCTAAAAGCCGAACAGGTGCAATGTGAACTCATTGTGTAAACTGTATTGCCACAGATTCTCTGCCTTTAAATTGCCCCACTAAGACGTTTACAAAATTTGCTCCACCACACGCTACTTGATATAATGTATTTACTTGTAATTGAAGCACTCAGATTCAGAAGTTGTATGTCAATGTTTTTGAGAAATCCTGTTAAACACAGTATAAACACTCTGAATACCAGTTCTATAATAGTGCTAAAAGATTTGCGGATCAGAAGATGTTAGGTCGAACATATTATGACCCTGGTATGCTGAATGAGCATCAATTTCAGCAATAAAAGTTGTTAAGTCAGCGTTTTTGAGTTAGATGTTGTTGAGTCAAGTAGTTGCCGCATTAGCCGTTTGGTGGTGCAACTACACTGTCGCACCCAAGCTCTTTGATATCAACAGTTGATACATTTTCGATTAGACATTTAGACATTAGACATTCCTCAAGTGCACTTTCAGAAAGTTTATGTGTACTTCGCAATAGCACGGCACTCTTTCATGCCTACTGACAGAATTTTTGGCAATATTAAGAAAAAGAAACGATCTATGGTCTGAGTCCCTTCTACATGGGTAAAAATGATCAAAGATTCACTACAGAAGAAGCCTATTGATGTTGTCCATGTCAAACGTTCAATGACCGATAACGGAGAACATGATAACACTCCAGTTGTTGAAGTTTATGACTTCAAAGATGCCCTGACCATATCCATGTACGAACTATTCCTGAATTCACTTTAATCTGGGGTGTGTATTTCCAAAGAGGATTTGTACCAGAAGTTCGTCACACAGTGTCTTCCTCGCTTTATCATCCCCAGTATCTTTTGAGAAGAGTAGTGAGGTTGCAAGCCTTACACAAGGCATGTGATAGTGCGAAAACACACCAGATAGGCTTCGGAAGATTAAGAAGGCAAAATATTACGATGTGCGTTCACTGCTGGAACATGACACTCTGCCAGAAGGTACCACATTTTATGACACAATGACACATGGAAGTGACGTAGAAGATGATGTAATAGAGATGATTTTTCGATGACATTGTTGTATGTTAATGCATGAAGTGCATACTGGTTTAGTCCATAGTAGAGATGTTTTGGTGAAAATAACGTAATAGTTATCCACGTGCAGATGAGCTTGCAAAGAGAGCTGCGACTTCAAATCTTCCAGAGACTTACACTATATGCCCTATGTCTTATATGAGGCAAACATTAAAGGAGATAATCATCAACGACTGGAATGAATACTGGTTAAAAATGATTGTGGTGCTTTGACTAAGGATTTATATTTCTCAACAGTTTCTGACAGATATAAATGTAAATTCGTTAATCCTAACTATGTTCTCACTAAATTCTTAACTGGACATGGCAAATTTTCAGTTTACTTATTTCGATTCAAAATCAAATCCACAGCTGATTGTATTTGTGGAAATCATCTTCAAGATGTCCCTCACATTTTATTTGATTGCCCGTTTTTCTGTTTTGAAAGATACGAACTTTAATTATTGCTTCAATCCTTAGGTTACACTTTCTCAAAACCACTTACACATATTCTGATGAATTACAAAACTTACCAATATTTCATGACTTTCTTAAACAAAATATTTCTTAAGCTAAATGATTCATCTTGATGTTTACTGTTTTGTTAGCTTGATATTGAATTTTTTATGTTTTTGTAAATTGTATTATATTCATGAATTTGTAAACTATATTCCTAATATACATTTGGGTAAAATAGGAATAAAAATAGGATAATAAATATTATAATATTGTATAATGGAAAAACTCTTAACATAAAGATTCAGTAGCTATCAAGACAAGTGACTTAACAAATTTTCATCCATTTTAAAGTAACAGCTGTTAAGTCCTAATAATAAAATATCCTGTCACACATGCTACATATGTCAAACCGTGAGAAACACTTCAAAACAGTACTTTGTACCTCCAAACGGACGCATCACATAAAATTCTTTCTATTTCTTTGTATTTAAAATTACTTTTGAAAACTTTGAGCAGCTCTCGCTGTACAATTTTAAAATAGTGACTTAGCAGCTTCTGCTTCTGACCGCTTCAATTGTTGTTCCAGGCAGGCTGTGACGGAGTGTATGCTACTGCTGGAGTCAAAGCTGCAGTAGCCGAGCTGTGTGTAGTGTTGTTGTAGAAACCTCGTCACCGGCCTGGACATGGCTCATTTCTGCCTCCAGGTGGGTACATACTACGAAGTTTAACAGGTGATGGTCTAGAGCTCGGATATATTAACAGCCACACACCTACCCAATATTATATTGATAATTTTGCAACCTGCTGCAAAAAGTAAACGAAATGTATATATGGTGTAAAATTAAGGAAAACCAGAATTACTTTCTACATTGCATTTAAGGAAATGGAAAGAATAAAGATTACTTAGTTACAATTTTTATCATGAGCATATTCACATTAATTAATTGTAGAAGCCAAAAATTAATTAATTAATTTAATTAACAAATCTTATTTAAGAAAAATGTGATCTTCAAGGGTACCATTTACTTAAAAAATATTACATATTGTGCTGTGAAACTTTGATTATACTTGTGTATTTTATATTTATTAAAAGTAATTGTTCATCGAGGTTACGTTATTTACGGCATAATTTTGTATAAAACTTCATAACTTAATAAGTATTACTTAGTAGAGTACAGAAATAACCTGTAAATACTTAAGAATGATGCGAGTAATAAATTCAGAGGTTGCATGAGAAAGGACTCTTGTGAGGGGAAAGTGAAAATAATAGAAAAGTTTTAAACTTCGTCAGATGGTGTACTTGGCTTAATTTTGGGACATGTGTTCAAGATGGGATATAACACAAAATATACCTACATTTTGATAAGATCGGTATATTTTTAGTTTATATTTATTTGTTAGTTGGTAATATAAGACAATCGAAAGAAATTAAACTTGTCAAGTTAATCAAGAAAATGTAATATATAGATTTTCTTAATAGCATTATGCCAAACATGTTAATATTAATCGTTATAACCATTTCTAGAGAGTATTGTGACTTTGTGGGTTCGTAGACTTAAAAGTCCAATTTGCCGAAATTCTAAATGTTCTTTATTTTCATAGACATACACTGTTCAATTCTCACGTAACAACATTACATCACATATACACACCACAATCTTCCAAGGTCGGTGACAATAACAAACACATCTCGTTACAACACACTCAGCTGTTCTCTGCTTACTCACTCTTGTTACATCTCTTTACAACAACTCTTTCGCTCTCGCTCGTTCGTGCTGGCTGGCTGTGTACAGCCAGAAGGTTTTTGCTGCGTGCCCACGCGTTAAGTTTTTTACCGCAGGTAAGATTTAGAATTGAAGTTTGTAGGATGAAGGTGGTGTAGGTCTTTTGGTTGGGAATTAATTTACAGGTTACAGAAGTACCTGCGGGTTGAAGGGGAGGATGCAGTACTTTGTACCCGAATCTTTATTTTTGTTTAATATTTTTAGTTGGGGAAAAATTTAGATGCCAAACAGCTTAGAAGAATTGTGAGGAGCTCAGCTTTAGCTGCTGTTCTCTGCGAGCCGTCACGTCCTCAAATACCCATTTCGTAAATTCGAGATATTTCTGGACCAAACCCTATTGGTGCCGGCAGGTCTTTTATCTCGTGCTATCATTATTTCTTCCGGCATACTCCTTATCTCCAGGCTTTTTGTGTACACAAGCCGCGCTATCGCGATCGGGTACGCGTCGGTATGTAAGGAGTAGCTAACCATATTTTGTGAAAACTCGATATCGCATGTTTGGATAAACAATACTTCCTCTACCTAGCATACATAAGTAGTAGAGAAATTAATAATGTTATTCTAATGCAACCATTATTGTAATCAAATTTTGTTTCATTAACTTCTATAGACTACGTCAAAATAATTTCAGACAGTACAAAGATGTCAAGCATAATGCAATTTGTGTTGGCATATGGTGAATGTTAAAGCAAAGTTGTGTGAAAATTGTATTGACAATGTCTTTTACGAGCCATTTCTCATGTAAGACATGTGGCGCTAGTTGTATAATCACCTTCTTATACCGATATTTGGTTTTAGTTACAGGTCACTTAGTTACGAGTGAATAGCTACTAGCCATAGTAGTATACTCTACTTTCCTGTATCAATTATTTTATGTAGTTTATTCTTAGATGAAACTTTGGTTTTTGATAATGAATATCCAATACGATATTTTACTGATGTCTGAAAGAAACACGATGCAAATCAGGAATAAAACATCGTCAATTTGACTGTCCGCTGGAATTTTATTTTAATTCATAATCCATCGAATGCAAACCAAACATTTCTGGTTAATTTATATTTTATTGTCAGTTAAAATGCAAAAATGGTCTGGATCTCGAAATCTCCCATACCAAGAAAGTTTCCAGCGTCACAACCAAGACGATCGGACAGTTTCATCCAAAAGGAATGAGGTTCATGCCACATTTAAAAAATGGTGTCAGTAACACAAGAGTCCGTTAACGTGGATATCGCTCCAGAGACCTGGAGTATATGGGAGTGAAGAAAATCTCTTGATTCCCCGTTCCTCAGGGAACACCTTGCCGCTCGATAACTCTCTTGTTCCAGAAACAAAAACTTTTGTCGTGCGGGACCTAGATGTTGAAAAGTTGTGACGTGTTATTTACTTTTGTTTGTCGTATACCGCAATGCGAATATACAGCTGAACACCAGCAATGAACTATGTGATTTCCTAAGGAAACACCAAGCTTTGGCTCCAGCAATACACTTTGCTATAATAATAAACAGACACTGCTATATAATAAAGTCGAGCTGGAGCAGGGCTTCAAACTGCTCCGTTACTCAGGCCTGTCCTTGAAACACATGTACATGTGTATGTAGAAAGGGGAGAGTAAGAAGAATTTTAAGTAGTGTTCCAGCTGAATCGGCATTGTACACGCTGTTCCTTTTAATTCGTTATTTCCCGCCCTCCGATTGAGCAAGAATGGCGTCTATCTTGAAATCTTAGTGCACTCTACGGAGAAGAAGCGGTAATGTTTGCAGAACAGTAAGCAAATTACAGCGCTCTTAGTGTGGCTGTGTTGATAACTAATACAACCAGCTTCCTTTGAATATGAACACACAGCACCGGGTCTTCATGGTTGAGTGCTACTTTCGCACGCCATAAAAAGTAGTGTGACATATAAATATAATTTAAACCGCTGCATAGATGAGTTTATGCAACACTATCCGGCATTCAGACAAGTCCGGACAAAGCAGAGTACTAAGTTTTGAAAGTGAAAACCAACATTTGATGTGCTGTTTTATTTAAATTAATGATAATCGACAGTTACACGGTTCCATCTTCTAAGAAAATAAATTTTATTTCACATAAACATTATATAATGCTTGCTTTAATAAGAACTAAAAAGATATGACTTTTTTTGACCCTCAAAAGTAATCGGACATAACTTGAGGGTAATACAAAATATGGCTTAGTGCTTTGTGACTTTCCCTCTTCTTTTCACTACTTCTCGCAACCTATTTGGCGTGCTGTGAACCAGGTTTTTCAGGTAGGCTGTAGAAAGTTTGCTCCATTCCTCTTGCAACCTCTCCTTCAAGTTCTACTTGGAGTTGATGGGGTCTTCCGCACTGTCTTCTCCAGTTTATCCCACACTGCTTCTATGGGATTAAGATATGTGGACTGAGGGGGTAGATGAAGTGCATGAGGATAGTTGTAAAGTAACCATAGCTGCCCAATGTGGGACGTATGCTTTGGCTCATTATCCTGATAAAATGAGAAGCTGTCCAAAATACCCATCATTTCTGCACTTTGTTTTAAATGTTGCTGTAACAGACTAAAATAGACTTTCTTTTTCATGGTTGTGGCTATGAACACCAGCTTTCCCACTCCCGTAGAGAAAATACAGACCCATACTATTACTCTCCCTGCGCCGTGTTTGACTGTGCCTTGTAAATTGCACTCTTACAGCTCTGTGTTTGGTTTCCTCCACACAACCACCCTGCCATTGGAACCAACAGGATTGTATTTGCTTTCGTCACAAAAAATAACTTGGTGCCTTCAATCGGTTGCCTTGTTAAATTCTTTGGCAAATTGTAATCGCTTCCTTTTATTCTTCCTGGGAATGTATGGTTTTTTTTTTTCTGGTTGTTTTCGCATGGCCCTTCTGACCGTTTCAGGGCTGTCAGTCCCGGTTCTTCCTCAATCTCAGCACAAATCACCGGAGCACTTATACGTGGATTCCATTTTATCTTCCACATAATAAAAGACTCCTGCCTATAGGTAAGAAGTTTCGGTCGCCGTGTCTTTGCTCGAGATTCAATTCTGTCTTCAAACTTATACCGGTGAATTATGTCACTAACTGTACTTTTACTAAGATTCACAATCTCTGCTATTTCCCGGTATGTTTTGTTCTTTTCATAGTGATAGATCACTAACAGTCTTTGTTCAAAGATACTCTGCTTAACTCTAGGCCGTATTCTATGTTCTCGCCTTCTTCTTGGTGCACAGTTGACGGACGTCTACGATGTTGTTTTGTCTACTGACAGACTTCACCTGAGTATTGCATTTCATTTGTGCTGTCCGATTCTTTTTGTGTCGTAAACTCATGCTGTAAACAAGGTTGAACGCGGAAGCTCTCAGTTTAGCCACATTTTCAATCCTTAAAATGGATATTCATAGCAAATGACTTTTAACCCAGGGAGTACCTTGAGATTGATACGCATAATCTATCCTGCTTTATAGAGGACTCCATATTTAAATGCAAAGTCTGTCCGATTATTTATGGAAGTCAGTGTACTTTTGTTTACAACATAAACGTCTTAAGTTTTATCAGTATATGATATAATTTTTTGCTATTCTCACGCTTAATTAAAATGTTTATTAATGTTGGTATCCTTATGTCTTTAAAAACTAATAGGTGCATCAAATATTTCCAATTATAGAATCAGCTACTGGCGAAAATAGACACTGGACGCTATAAAGTGACTGGTCCCAATCTAGAAGCAATAAATAATGTTATGACAGAAAGGCCTCAAGCAATACTGTGACTTTGTGGGTTCGTGAAATGAAAAGTCCAATTACACCACTCAACAATGTTCTTTATTTCCGCCGACTTACAGTTAAACTCTTGCCAATTACACAGAATTACGTGCTGCACACAATTACAATTCACCAGTTCGTCCGTTACAATTTCCTTGTACTCGCGGTTACGTAAGCTCCGGTACACATTCACAGTTACGTACAGTCTTCCGTTGCACAATCTTCTCGTACATTAACACGTCACTGACTAACTCTTACACCAAGAACTGCGACTGTCTCCTCACTCACTAACTGACCAACTCTGACTAACACTGACTGCCTGTCTCTCTGAAACCCTTTTTGTAGGAATGTCAGCGTTCTTCTAGTGTTCACAGGAATGTTCCAGTAAAAGAAGGATCGAGAACCAGGTGTAAGAGAAACAGACCGCACAATTATGTTTCTTTCCCCAGCCGTCCCTGTCACCACTATAAGACAAACGAGGGGAGGGCGTAGCTAACACGGACCTCCCTCGTCTCCCGCTCTCAGCTGCTTTCATAGGGTGTTCCAGCGCTCGCGTTACACTGCTCCCTCCTCAAAGCTGTTCGCCCCGAACAGCCCCATCGTAGCGTGCGAGGCGGTCCAGGTGTACCACCAGCATCTGCTCGGAGTCTCAGCCAGAAGTAGCGCTGCCGTAGTTTGTGAATCATTCGGTTCGCTCCCAGGTGTCCTCCTGAAGTACCGGCGTGCACTTCCTCCAAGACTTCCGGGACCTTGCTCCGGGGAAGTACCAACTGTTCTCTCTGCGCCTTCCCATCGGGTGACTCCCATACCCGGAACAGCACGCCCTCTCTGGTCTTCAACGAGTCCCATTGGGCCCAGTACGACTTGTAGGTGGCGCTCCTCGGTGCGATGTCCTCCCAGGTTTGTCTCGTCCCTGCGTCCACTTCCCTCAAGAGTGGCCCCAAGTCTGCGTCCGCCAGCTGCTCCCTCCTCAGGCCTGTGCTATCCCAGCCTTCAGCAGGCACTGCCACAACTACTCGGACTGCTGCGGCACGCTCCTCCTCTTCCACTCTTGTGCGCTCATGACCGTCCTGGATCTGCGATAGGACACCTCCAATGCAATGGTCGCTAGCGTCGGTGTCCACAATGAAGGCGCCACCCGGTTGTGGGAAACCCAGAATTGGAGCACTGCACAGGGTCTCCTTCGGGTGCTGGAAAGCGACTTCGGCGTCCTCCGTCCACACATAAGGCCGGTTTTCCTCCGTCAGGCGGGTGAGGGGTTTTGCGATGTTGTCGGCCTTTTCCTCTAAATCATTAAGGCGGTCGTCTACTTGACCCTTCCGCTTGCCCAGGTTCGTGACGTCATCCCTCTCGCCGGCCAACCGTTCCTCAAACTTTGCGGCGAGAGCCTCGTTTGCCGCCTTCATTTCCGTCTTCTCCGTGAGGTTATCGTTAGCCGTCATCATTTCTTCCAGCTTTGCGGCCAGGTTGTTATTTGCCGCTTCTATTTCCGTTGTTAATTCGGCTTTCATTTCTTCCATCTTCCCGGCGAGGTTGTCGTTGGCCGTCTTCATTTGTTTCAACTCTGCGGTGATGTTGTCGTTGGCCGTCTTCATTTCCGAGATTAGTTTGGCCTTCATTTCCATCATCTTCTCCAAAAATTTTTCCAATGCCGCGTCCATGGTTGTAATGTTCGGTGATGTTGTTTTCCCGCTTCCTGACACCAGTGTGACTTTGTGGGTTCGTGAAATGAAAAGTCCAATTACACCACTCAACAATGTTCTTTATTTCCACCGACTTACAGTTAAACTCTTGCCAATTACACAGAATTACGTGCTGCACACAATTACAATTCACCAGTTCGTCCGTTACAATTTCCTTGTACTCGCGGTTACGTAAGCTCCGGTACACATTCACAGTTACGTACAGTCTTCCGTTGCACAATCTTCTCGTACATTAACACGTCACTGACTAACTCTTACACCAAGAACTGCGACTGTCTCCTCACTCACTAACTGACCAACTCTGACTAACACTGACTGCCTGTCTCTCTGAAACCCTTTTTATAGGAATGTCAGCGTTCTTCTAGTGTTCACAGGAATGTTCCAGTAAAAGAAGGATCGAGAACCAGGTGTAAGAGAAACAGACCGCACAATTATGTTTCTTTCCCCAGCCGTCCCTGTCACCACTATAAGACAAACGAGGGGAGGGCGTAGCTAACACGGACCTCCCTCGTCTCCCGCTCTCAGCTGCTTTCATAGGGTGTTCCAGCGCTCGCGTTACAATACAGACAGTATTTAAGGGAAATACAGAAAGGAAATGTAAGAAAATGGACACATAAGACTATGTACTATAGATATTTCGTTGCTTAGACTTGGATAAGGCTTTGTAGATATTGCAACACTAATTTATTTTTCATTACTAGAACTTGTTCTGCTAATGGAAATTAATTGTTCTTTCACACTGGCCGTGTGTAGATTAAAGAGTGGAAACGTAGACTCAGACTGAAAAATTCAATGTCATAGCCGAGATTTGAACCATGGATCTTCTGGTCTCCATCCAGCTCCTCTAACCATTGAGCTACTATGGCCGACGTGCCGATATGACATTAAATTCTCCAACTGATTGGTATTTTCCCCGGTAAACCACTTAGGAGTTCGCATAAATACATGAGACAGCTACCTTAATGGCGACTTAAGTTGTAAGTCGCCATTAAGGTAGCTGTCTCATGTGTTTCAGTCATAGGTATGTGTTTATCTTAGGAATTCTGATAAACAGATGGGACAGCTACCTTAATGGCGACTTACAACTTAAGTCGCCATTAAGGTAGCTGTCTCATGTATTTATGCGAACTCCTAAGTGGTTTACCGGGGAAAATACCAATCAGTTGGAGAATTTAATGTCATATCGGCACGTCGGCCATAGTAGCTCAGTGGTTAGAGGAGCTGGATGGAGACCAGAAGATCCATGGTTCAAATCTCGGCTATGACATTGAATTTTCAGTCTGACTCTACGTTTCCACATGTTCTGCTAATTTTATGGTTTGTATTGAAGTTACATTATGAGGAAACTGTGGGTGATAGGAAAGAATTGAGATCAAATTGAAATATTTGTATTTTATGTGAGAGGTTTATGATATGCATATATGTCTACTATAACAGAAAAACAATTGTTCATTGTGAAAGAAGTGTTCATTGACTTATTTCGTATATTCTTCATGGTATACTTTAATGGTTGCATAATTAGCTTTGCAGTGCATTGCATTGCAGTATATAGGTTTTATAAACACTTTTCGTATCTACGCATCAGGTGAAATTACGCACCTTTATATTACGCGGGCAGACCCACCTCTCAAATAGTATATTTACCTGCAGGTAGAGGGAGGCCTCAAAGCTGCTGTCACCACATTAAATACGATCGCAAGCCGCTAGCGGAATCGTATATAAACTCGCTCCATCAGCTATGCTATTGATGACGTCAAATTTTGTGCGGTAAAGTCACAGATAAAAATGAACACCGGTTACTCACTGGGCATTGTAACCAAAATTCTCGTAGCACTATGCTTGTACTCATAATAAAATAGAGTAGAACGAAATTCATGTCTCTGAACATAGAAGCGTACATATTTTTTTAACAATAAGAAATGTATTGTAAGATGCATACAATAAACATTTTGGAGCGTTATTCATAAATGTTATATCTGACAATAAGCAAAAAACTTCCCGCATTGTTTTCCTTCATATCTTTTTCTTTTCCTTCTTTGCTTTATGTTCTTACGGCAGTGCATCCGTAAAAAGCAAACATGCTTATTTTCTTTCCATTAACTTGAAACCTTTAGCGAAAATAAAGACTATACATTGGTGGTCTGAAAAGTTTGGGACCTAATAAAGATACAAGACACTTTAATTTTTTTTTTTTTTTTTCAACATAGTCTCCTTGTAACTCTACACACTGCTTCCAACGATGCTTCCATCTCTGTAACCCATCCAAATAGTACTCGGTGTTTTTCTCTACAAAACAGTTACTCACGAACGTGATTACCTTTTCATTTGACGAAAATCTCTGTCCTCCGAGCGTAATTTTCAGACGAGGGAACAAAACGAAGTCGTTTGGGGCTAGATCTGGTGAGTAAGGTGGATAGTCGAGCCGTCCAAACCGTAATTCGTGGATTTTCGCCATTGCAACCGCTGAAGTGTGAGACGGTGCGCTGTCTTGGTAAAACAGCATTTTCTGTTTCTGCAAATATGGCCGTTTTCCCGTAAGTTCTGCCTTCAGCTTGTAAAGTATTGATGCGTAATATGTTCCTGTAATGGTTTTCTATCTTTATTTATTTATTTTTTTGTTGTAATATTACGTCATTCAACTTTCTTAAGTCATATCGGACGATGAATGGAATGAATGAAATGATGCTCAAATCGGCCCAGGGTCCATGGAGCTTAGAGTTACCAGACATTCGTCTTTAAGGATAAGGAAAAAACCCGGAAAAAAACTTATCCAGGTAACTCACCCTAACCGAGATTCGAACGTGAGGCAGACATGCTACCACCTACGCTATAGAGGCGGGCGTAATGGTTTTCCCTTTTTGAAGATAATCGATTAAAATAACTCCATGACTATCCCCCCCCCAAAAAAACAGTTGCCATCACCTTCCCAGCCGAAAAAACCAACAGTTTTTGCACTTTTTGGAGCCAGTTACCGCTTGGCAATCCACTGTTTGGACTGTATTTTTGTTTCTGGTATATAATGGTGTATCCAAGTTTCATCTATAGTAATTAATCGGTGCCAAAACTCGGATTTATCGCGTCTAAACTGCGCCAACAGAGCGTTGGAAATGTTCATTGGAACACGTTTTTGAACTAACGTGAGCAAACGCGGCACCCAACGCGCAGACAGCTTTCTCATGCCTAATTGTTAATTTAATATAAGACAAACACGTTCATTTGACATATTTATAGCCTCTGCTATCTCGCTAACTTTAATTCGGCGGTCGTCTAGCACCATTTGGTGAACTTTTGCGATGTTGTCCTCCGTAATTGCAGTTTTTGGACGTCCTGAACGTTCGTCTCCCAAGCTCTTACGGCCACGTTTAAACTCAGCTGCCCAAAATTTCACTGTGGTAAATGACGGTGCAGAGTCCACATACACAGAATCCAACTCATATTTGATTTGTGTAGGCGTATTGCCTTACAAAAACAAATATTTAATGACAGCTCGATACTCGATTTTGTCCATTTTCATAAAAACACTCACATAAACTCAATCAACGACTGTTACATAACAAATGAGCGTCCAAAATGTCTGACACTTTGGTAACTGTCAACAGATGAACAACGAAATTCACTAGCTTTTATTTATGAGTACTGCCATCTTCATGTTTAGGTGGCTCGTAAAACAAACGGACCACACAGTATTCCAATTGGCCATATTAAATTGATTTTGAAATATCCATTTGTTGATCTGGCATTAATCGATTTTGTTTTGCAAGTTTGAAAACTTAACGTACCAAAGAGTTGTGCTACCAAGAGTTACTATTATTGTTATGTTTTTATTACTATTTCATGAGACATGGCCAAGTCAATAGATTACTGATCTTTCACCGAGCCGGGTTCAGTCTAAGGAGACAGCACTTTTGGTGGACAAAATGACATGTGGGCATGTTTTCTCCGGGTTCTCCGGATTCCCCCGTCATTCATTTTATAAACTGCTCTACCATCTCCGTTCATTTCATGTCATCATCCTCACTCATACATCAGCCTATCCTGATACACTGCTCAAAAATCCGTTTACTCCACGACAACCTCTGATCTTAGGCGTCCACCTGCACGTCCTTAGCAGTAGAAGTCCTCCATACGAGGACGGTAATCAGGATAAATAAGTATGACTTTGTATTTCATTACACATAATCGCTATTATAGAGCTCATACTGTCATCAGTAGGTACACACGAAACAATTCATGAATAAACACACGTATAAACCTATAGATTTTGGAAATTAAACGAATTTAGAAAACGCTTGTCTTTCAAATTTGTTATACCTATTCGTAATTTGGTACAAATTTGGTACAAATATATGGGATTTTCTGCATAGGTATCGGTGTAAAATTAAAACTTGTTTTACTTCTTTAAGCGTTTCAGTTTAATGATACTGACGATGATTGCCTTACTTCCACCACAACACAACTTACGTATACAAACTTTCTGTTTAAGAGAGACTTAAGTAGCGAAATTTGCCAAAAACATACCACTCTTATTATTTTGAATTTCCTCCTTGGTTTCATTTATATTTTATCGTTACAGGCACAATACTATTCTAAATATACTTTTTAAATGGCACCATATCTACCATTTCGTAACTCCTAACATTGTCGCCCTCTGTGGTCTAGGAATAACATACCAACATACCAACTTCAAGTTATAACACCTTCCATTTCTTTCTCCAAACTGGAAACAGAAACATGCGGTTTGTGTAAAGTAAGCGGGCACACTTTGTAAATGAGTGAACAGAGATGGCAGCATTGTATGGACACAGAATCTCTCATAGCAACGACGAGTGAGGATTGTTTTTTATACTTTTTTTTTTTTTTGCCTTTGGGAAAAACCCATATAGCCATCGAAGGGGAAACAATAAAGGAAAACTTGTGGGAGAGAAGAAATTGAATAAGATCGTGGTACACGGGTTTGCGGCATGACTGTCATATGGTGACGGCGCTAGCGAGGAAAAGAACAGAATGGTGAAGCAGGCGGCGGAGAAGGAAGAACGTTGGGTTCGATAGCGAGAGCAACTGAACATGAGATGATTGAGGTCAGCGATTTCACCTAGGTCATCAGGACATGCAGGGGAATCAATGAGACATAATCTTGTAGATGCGCAGGGTAACATCCATGTCTAAGTCGCAGTATTTCGGCCGAAACTTTTTATGCCCGTTGCCGCGACAATGTTTAAAATGACTACATTTTCATTAGATGATTAGCGTGTAAACTTTCGGTTTCTCTATTTGCGTGGTGTGACACCGATTGAAATTTATAACTAGTTAAGAGAGAGGCATAAATGGGTGTGTCTAATGTGCGTTTGTGGGTGCGACCGTTCAAAGAAGGCAGAATGGCATGTGACAACAAACCAAGGGAATCTTGGCCACGGACAAACCTGTCTGATGACATGATCAAGCGGGTGGAGAAATGTCTTTTGGAGGATCGCTGAATGATTGTGGAACAAATCGCCTCCAAAGTTGGATCTGTACACACAAACCTGCATGAAGACTTGAAAATGCGAAAAGTGTCGTCCAGGTGGTTGCCACGAATGCTGACGGATGACCACAAGGCTGTGCGCGCGGCATGCCGCTAGGCAATGTTGACACGAGATGAAGGCATGACTTTCTTTTTGTTCAATTGTGGCAATGGATGAGACGTGGATGCCGTTTTTCAATCCAGAAACGAAGCGCCAGTCTGCTCATGGGAAGCACGCAGATTCACCGCCGCCAAAAAAAAAATCGGATAAGCGCCAATGCTGAAAAAAATAATGTCAGCCATTCTCTGGGACAGCGATGACGTGATGTTTACTCAC
This sequence comes from Mantis religiosa, assembly GCA_030765055.1. NCBI lineage: Eukaryota > Metazoa > Arthropoda > Insecta > Mantodea > Mantidae > Mantis > Mantis religiosa. Next base: position 148,218,252 of record CM060953.1, read on the forward strand.
TGCGTTTCAAAGGGTGGCAGTTGCATCCTACGAAGATATTTTGAAGAAGAAACTCTTTCCTGCATTGCACGAGAAAAAGGCCGGAAAAGGTTACACGTTTGCTCTTTCTTCAAGACAACGTACCAGCGCATGGGGCAAACGTGACACCGTAATTTATTCGTGCAAACAGCTTAGAAGTCATTCCTCATACTCCCAACTCATATGACCTAGTTCATAGCGACTTTCGGTTGTTTCCAACGATTGAAGACACTCTCCATGGTCCCACATTAACCAGTCATGCCGCAATTACATCAGTGGTCAAAACAGACTCCTAAAGAAGCGTTCGCAGCGTCCGTGGGATCATGGTGTCGACGTCGTGAAAAATGTATACGGCTACAGGGAGATTATGTCGAGAAGTGACACAAGTTTCATAATTTCCTTGCGATTAGTTAGTGAGAAAAAAGTTCGAAGGTTTTATCATTTGCACCTCGTAAGTTGGTAATGCCGTGTCGCGGATTTACTGCACTTAAACAACTTTAAGATGGATAAAGTGGCCTGAGAGTATCATTGAGTAATCGTTCATGCCTAATATACATACTGTCCTCCACAGGAGAGATAGTCTCCGAGGCCTGAGACGGAGGAGCGTTTGCGAAGGCTCCCACACCCTTCCTGGACAGGTTTATGACACCCCATGTCAGTACAGTTACAGACCATTCAAAAATATTCTGAAAGATTCTACTTTTGTGAATCAATCTTCTCGGATTTAGTGTACAGAGTGAATAGCACGCATGTTTTTAACAGTCTACTCCTTGTGTAGCAGGCGTTGTCTACCACACACACATTCGCTGTCCTTGTCCCACTGTGTCAGGCAGCACATACCTTGCAGGGACCTTCTTTACGTTGCTGGGCAGTACATAGACTGCGACGCTGAGAACCACAGCAATTAAAGAGCTTTTGTGAATGGCATTTTTATATAAATGATCAGTTTTCTCAGAAACTATTAAAGATGACTTGATAAAATTTTAGGAGAATATAATTACTGTCAAATCGCTTTGGTATTAATTAAATATTTGGCTATTAAAAATAATTATTAGTCAAAGATGGTTCATAAACCTGAATAAAATTATTGTATAAAAGTAGATCAGCCTACCACGAAGGCATGCATCTATATCCCATAAAAATTGCAATCTTTTATGTTAGATAGCTTTTATAATTGCTTATGAATTAAGCAGATTTTATATTGGGGCTGCAGGCTTTTAAATCACCCCTTTAGCTGAACCCAAAGCTTTTCACGTGTTCGGCCGCGCCGTGGCATAGTGGTTACACCGCTTGGCTCTCACCAAGGTGGCCCGGGTTCGATCCCAGACGACCACAAAGTGAGATTTGTGGTGGACAACACGTTCTGGGGCGGGTTTTCTCCGGGATCTCCGGTTTCCCCCGCCATCTCATCCACCCGTGCTCCATCTTCATCTCATCTATCATCAGTGTTATCGCCTGCGGTGCCGTATGTAGTAAAAGTGGGCGTTAAACACTACACACACATTTTCACGTGTTATTGCGTTAACTACTGAGATTCTCCGTGTTGCTTCTTTCTCACTTTTGTTTCTATTCCTTTCTCCCATTATATACTCCTTTCTCTCCCTTTCTCCTTGTACTTTGCTCTCCTATTACTCTGCCCCAACCATGCTCTCTCTCTCTTTGCAACTTGCATGAAATGGAATGTTTTAGAAACCGGTAATGAAACATAATTTTTTTCTGGGATGTGAAGCAGAAACCACAGGTTTCTGATAGAAGAACGTAAGAAAGAAATGATAAAACCATATAAATTATTAATAAGCAATTGGGAATATATGATATAAGAAATAAAGTCAAAATAAATATTGTAATAGGAATAACGTGTAAATGAAATAAACATAGGGAAAAAGTTGCCTTAAGTTAGAACGGGCAGACGAGGCCGGATACGTAAACAATAGGACAATAGAGGCCAAAAATTCCTTTGCCAGCACGGAGTCAGAAACAACAGCGAGGTTTAAGGAAAATATGTAGAGGCAGGATGCAGTACCGTTATGACGCCAAGGGGTCATACAGCTTTAGGGGGTGGACCCGTGACTGCTGCACAGTTGAAAGTGAATGGAAATGGCCAATAAGGTAAAATACTAGAAATAAACTCCCCCAATAAAATGTAGCGTAAACCACGTGATAGGCGTGAAATAGAGAACAAATAGAAAAGGGATGTAGATAGACAAACAAATCTAGGTAGAAGCCGAGAGTAGGGCGAAGTGAGAATCGTCACTCGGTTGGTTACAAAGGGAGAAGACGCGTTAGTTTAATATCTGATGGCGAGGTAATAGTGGAGTTAGATTTCAAACGTGGTGTGATTAAATATTCTCAGAGACAAGGCGACGTAACGAGAGTGATAACAAGCGAGAATAGCAGAGCACTCCGACAAGTAAGATCTGTGGGAATAAACAATCCAGAGGAAATTGAAGCAGGACTTTTCATTGACTGCTGATAACTGCTGGACCCTGAGAGAGTACTCCTGCTCACCGACACGTAATCCTTAATCATCCAGCCATACCACACCAAAAGGCCTCCCAAATCCCACACCAGATGTTCATAAAAATTTAAAAATATGCAGATATACACAAGATTTTGCCTCTTGTTTATTATGGTAGTGCGATCGAAAGATGCCGTTTTGCATAATAGTTACTTTATGTATACAAATAATTATATAGAAAAAAATTAAAACCACAGAAACATATTTCAGATGAATTCCTAATAGGATGGAAAATTTGTAGTTGTTGAGTTTGCACTCTTGTTTGTTCCCCCTATGAGACAAGTAATAAATGTAGCGTATCACCTATTTGTCAAACGGGAGGTACCCACATAGGTACATCAATTCTCATAATAACTGGTTTGACTATTCTTGCTCTTAAAAGAAACATCTAAAATAGTTTCTAGGAAGAGTTCTGTTTATTGCAGTCTCTGTGCAAAGAAATAGAATTTTAATATGTCATCGTGTTTACTATACCAGAAGGAAAGCAATATCGCAGCACTGCACTTTAATGACTTGGTAAACAAAACAAGAGAAAGTCTTTCTCCAGGAGACAGAATGTTTTATGCTCCATAATAGTGGAGCACTCCTCAGTGGAAGTAACTTCTCCCTTTCTTATTGGCCATTTCGATCGGAGGTTTTTGTTTTCCTAGACTTGGGACAGCTTTCTGGCTTCGGAAATTAATTGTCGTGGGCTGAAGGGCGACGAAAAGTTGCAATAGTGGACCCGAACCCAAACAAAACACTTAAAGGAAAGTACTAATGGTGCAGAACGTCGAGGGTTTGAGTGAGTAAGTGCTCGTGAAATAATGTCTCTTGCTCAACGGCGTCAGCAGCTTCTTCCATTGTTAAATTCTAAATACCAATACAGAGATAGCCGCTCATCTCGAGTTTCCATCCTTTAAAATGCTAGTTCTTCACAAATGGTCAACTATATATATAAACATGCATTAATATAGAAATATTTTTGAAATTCACGATTTTCACTTATATATGTCCACATTTCTGTCGCAGTTGGTTAGAACAAAGGTTTTCTTTTATGTGTCGTTTTAAAGAAACGATTGTTTCAATTGTATTAAATTTATTACTGTTTGTAATTATAGCATTGAAGCATTTTTTTATTTTCTGACAGATAGTTCTAATGATTTTTATTAAGATACCAAATATTAAAGATATTTTCATGAAAAACAAAATCTGCGTCTTGAATACTCTGGGAATAGCCCAGAAAGTGTTCATTCGGAAGGAATTTTGAACCGGTAAAGTTAAGCGATGGATTGAAATGTACAGCTCACAAAATTTACGTCTTGTTCATTAAGACGCAATTTTATTTCGTAAATTTGTGACATAACCCATTTCCGATATATTCGTTATTAATGGTTCGATTTGTTGATTATTTTGACACTCGATTTTCAGTTGTTTCTCGGGATTGTAACGAAAAATTGACATTTTAAGGCAAGCATAAAGCTTCCAGTTCTTAAACGTTTGACGATCTGATCTCTTTGAATATATATCTCATAAGTAACGAAAAACAACTATTTCAAATGGTTTTGACAAGCAATTAACTAATTTTCCAAGTACAGACCATTACTATATGCGCAAGATTTCTTGAGCGTTCGGGTCCCAAGTCCTCATTCGGTAGCTTTCGCCTATTTCCGTAAATACAGATGACAACTTTGAAACAGGAAATACGCTACACACTGCGACATCTAGTGGCTAATATGCTAAGCTATCTTATGTACGCCGTTTCATTTAGAGCAATTTTGAGGTTAATTTTTAGCTAACGAGTTTACAACAAATCTAAAAGAAATACGAATGTTGTCGATGTTATGGTTCTCGAAAGGGGACATACTATTATTCGTCTACCTCCGTATAACTGTAATCTGAATGCAATTGAGCTGGCGTGGGCAAAAATAACGAATGTTTTCAATGTTTTCAGAGCCATAATTGTCGGAAACTTGCTATAGGAGCGACGGATTGGGAAGGATACTTCAAGTAGATCGACGAGCTGGAAATGCATTATTGGAGAAACGATGGTGTAATAGAAAATGCAATTCATGCAATTATTAACACACCAGAGGACACCAGCGATGAAAGTGACTCAGTAGACTTGGAAATTGAAGAATCACAAAGCGAGTGTTTATAGCCGTCTTAATATTTGTTTTCTACTTTTGTGTGTTTCACAACAGTAAATATATAAGCATACAGTATATCAGATCGAGCTCAATTGAATGTTGACACATCTCATACCTTCGGCGCTTATCTTACCGCAATTTGGCTGAATTGTGTTTTTCAAGGTTGACCACACTGCAGATACAAGAGCATGTTAGGTCTTTCTTCTTCCCCTCTGGCAAGAAGAATCGTAAATCCAGCGCTCAAGAAATCATGCGCACATAGTACTTTCTATCGTCTTGAGCCCTAATGGTTATGGTCTAGTAACCCACGGTGGTACCAGTCTCTGATGTTTGATGGGAAGAACTCGGCGACAGCCACTTGCATTGCTTGTGTTGTCAAAATTTCCTCCACGTAGAAAATGGGCCCTGGAACGAAGATGATATATTAATGGTGCGAGATCAGAGCTGTATGCTGGGTACAGTAGCAATTCGATTCCTCCCAGTTACAGAATTTGTCCATGGTTGTTCGTGCAGTATGAGATGTGTTGCAATAGAACTCCATTTCGCTTAACTGTGCAGGGTATCTCTGTCTCAAAATTTCATGATTTCGTTCCAGTTGTTGAGAATAAAGATCCGCATCAATCGCTCACCCGTTTGGAAGAAAGTTTCAGTGAATCACACCTTCAAAATTCCGCCAGACACATAACATTACTTTGTGACCGAACTGACATTTTTTAACGATGACTTTTGCAGGTGACGGGGATCAAGCCACTGTTTCGAGGCATCGTGTTTTGGTAATATACCCATTTTCCATCACAATTGACAATTCTCCTGACAAATCTATCATACATAGGATTACGGACAAGCTGATATCCACAGATATTCACTCTGCGTTCAGCCTGTTGCGGTGTCAGCTTCTGTATGATTTTCCAAGTGTCTTAATGAGGCGATGGATGGTATCTTGTGAAGCACCAAGTTCTTCTGAAAGCCTATGGGTACTTTTTTGCGCATTTCTCGCAAAACTTGGCGTGTATCCCCAGTATTCCATACCTTAGGTCCTCCAAAACGAGGTAAATCTTTAGTGTTTTCGTCTCCATTGTTGAAATGTTGGAACCATCATTGTGCTACACGCTCACTAACGACATCATCTCCTTCCACTTCACATATTCTTCGAGCTGCGGCAGCGGCTTTGTAATCTAGTTTCCAGTAGTGTTTTAGAAGGTCTCTAGGTTCTAACTTCACTGTCTCCATTTTGTGATTGTTTATTAACAATTGAAGACTGATACATGCTCGCACTGTGCTCAGCACTAGCCATGGCGTCCTGTAAATAGCATTGCCAAACCAAAGAAACACAATAAATTTTCCAAAACACCAAAATCAAAAAACGGATTTCACTTATGAGATAACCTGCACAAATTTATTTCCATTAAATAAAGTAGTAGCAAAATAAACTTAATGAGAACAATTTGTGTATCTGAGTAGGATAAAATGGAATTTTACGGAAGAGTTTTGGCACGTCGACCAGACTGATCTTTTGTGCCTGTGCTCCAAGTGGAGCATCGCCGGGAGGAAGTGTGAAGTGAGAGGAGACAGAGGGCGGACGTCCCAAGGAGATACGACAGTGCAGCAGGCATAGCTCCTACCATTTAACAGCTTGAAACTCCTTGGAAGAGCAGTATAACCGATATCCCTCCTACCATAGCCCCGAAATAGTTCAACAGGTCGGCTCGGAGACCGGAGACCGCCATGTAAGAGCTCGTAATACTCCCGGCAGGCTTGCACAACCGGCATCTCTCCTACCATGTTCCTGAAATGGCCCACTAGGGCGGCTCGCAGACTGGAAACTGCCCCGCCGGCGGACGAAGGTGTTTACCTGAAGCATATCATCTTTCCATGCAGCGCCAAGACACCCGGCGACACCTCTACCCTGAAAGAGACCACCAGATGAGATGATGTGAAATAATAATGGAGATGGAATGGAGAGTGAGGTGATTCGGCGGAGTAATTAATCTACCCAGCATTCACCTGGCGACCATGGGAAACCCCCGAAAACCTCGTTCGGGTAGGTAGGTTGGCCACGGGAATCGAACTGCAACCTTCCGAATGCGGGCCACATAGGAAACCGCCTGAGCCATCCTGCTCGATTGTGTATCCATTAACTAACAATAGAGAGCAGAGAAAGACAAATGAATCTAAGGAATAATGTTTTATTATTTGTAAAATACATTTACTGAGGTTTGACGTTAGCTTCTGTGGATCGCATTTGTAGATCTAGCTTTGTAAATTCTCATCTTAGATCATTTTAAAGATCTGTTTAATATTTTTATCTCATGTTTTTTCAGGTTTAAATCATATATCTTATGGATATTTGTAGTATTTCTTGTCTCCATAGTATTAATTTTCAGGCCACTGCTAATTTAAAGGCTGGTACTAAACTCAACTCTCCCTAATAAAAAAATAGAAGAATTGTATTTTCATGTTAGTGCTCTATATAAAAATATAAATCATTCTATGTATTTTAATTATGCATTTGGAATTTTTGGGTTTCCAAAATAAAGGAATTTTTGGTTATATTCTTTAAGCACACAAGTTCGCAAACCTGCTCTACTCTGTAGAATCTTGAAAGTCAATTCATTTCTGTAATTTTTAAACCTTTTCTGTAATCTGTAACGCTGCATCTAACACTGATTCAACCTTGTGTTGAAACATTCCAGTCTGGCTGCTTCAATGTCAAAGTTTTCACAAAAACGGAAAATAATTCAAATTAAAACAGCCATAAACATTAATAAAAGTTGCATTTTATCCACTTAACTTCGTTTTCAAGGAGAGACATGGAGGTCAATTTGATTAACAACCCAGGAAGAAATTAGAGGCTGTAAACTCCCGTTATAAACTGCACATTCTTCGTGTAGAACTTCAGCGACTAACAGCAACTTGTAGTTCTCGTTTTTATTATGGAAACAACCCGCAAAGTTATTGACACTTCAGAAATTAGCAGTTAGTGCTTCAATAGTAATTTCTAGTGCTAAGGTTCAAACATTTGACAACTCTTTACATTAAATATATAACCAAATTAACTGGCGTTGTCTTTAGTCACTCTCATCTACGTGTACCCTGAGTGAAAGATCCTATAGTTTACTACTGTAGCAGCCGGCAGTAGAAGAGAAATCAAAGACAAGAGATAATGGAGACGACATAAAAACTTTCGCACGCTGGGGAGACGTTATCAAACTCATTAGAAGCGAAATAGATAGCACGACTGCACAATTAAGCAAATAAAACAAGTAGCCAGCCATCTGTCTGCCATCACAGTTATGTGTACCTTAAAGAGCAGCCATCGATGTATTCACTCTTTCCACTCTTCTACAAACTATGCTTACAGAAATTTATTATTAAAGTCCGGAGGCATGTGCGTTTTTCCATAGGTATACAGCACATGGACTGCGCTGTTATCGCTCGCGCATGTAAACAACTGATCTTGACAACTGCCTCACTGCAGCACAACTTAAAAGCAACATAAACTATACATTTTGGAATTGCACTTAAATACTTGCACATACTGCTATGTATTAACTACAATATCGTCACAGAGTACATTACACTGGGCTACAAATGGAAATGGAAATACAAAATCAAGATTATAATTATAAAATTCATACTGGAAAACGCCGTATATTCCTAAATCCTGAAAATCCTATCATGTTGCCCGCCACTGAATAATAATTCGGTCCCCATACAAGGAATCCTAGGTTTTTGTGTGTTGGAGGTCCTCTACTCCTTTTTACACTTTTGCCATTTCACCTATCCTACTCTACATTTTTCTCTTAATTGTTTTTAGCCATCTCTCTTTAACTTTCTCTAAATAATTCCCTATATCTCTCCTGCCAATTTTTTTCTAATTACTACTTCACTCCGCAAATTGTCCCATTTACGTTGCCAAGCCTGCTCTCTGCATATCTTTGTTTGACTACAATATAATATACAATGGAAATCTGCATTTTCTTCTCCACACAATGGTTAAACCACTTGGCTCTCACCAAGACGGCCCGGGTTCGATCCCAGGCGACCGCAAAGTGAGGTTTGTGGTGGACAACACGGCGCTGCGGCGGTTTTCTCCGGGATCTCCGGTTTCCCCCGTCATCTCATTCCACCTGTGCTCCATCTTCATTTCATGTATCATCAGTGTCATGGCCTGCGGTGCCGTATGTAGTAAAAGCGGGCTTTAAACACTACACATTTCATTTCTCCACACAATGGACATTTATCTAGCTCTCTCCCTCTCTCTCTCTCTCTCTCTCTCTCTCTCTCTCTCTCTCTCTCTCTCTCTCTCTCTCTCTCTCTCTCTCTCTCTCTCTCTCTCTCTCTCTCTCTCTCTCTCTCTCTCTCTCTCTCTCTCTCTCTCTCTCTCTCTTGGCCTATACCTTTCAAGTTTCTCACTCCTGTTCTCGCCCAAGCAAAACCTTCTCGCTCTAACTTATTACATAGATCTATATATCCTTCCCTCCTCCAGTTTGATTTTATTTCTCTATATAATCTCAGTGAGCTTTTGTCAATTGTATTGACGAAAATCTCTTGTCTGTCAATATCTTCTAATCTTACTTAACTTCTTTCCAGAAGCTTCTATACTCATACTCCGCATTTATCCAAGAATGGCCCATACCTATCTGCTTCAACACGTCATTCATTTTATGTGCCCAAGACCCACCCCAGTTACTTCTCCTTTGAATATGAAAACATTCTTTAATATTATTGTCATCTTCCAAGTTAGTGATTCTGTATAAATATTTCACTGCCCTTGACAATATTTTACTTTTAGTAGAATGCCTGCCCAGTTCCAATTGTGCTGCCCCGTTAGGTGATGGTATCGGTGATCCCAATATATATTTACAAAAGGATCTATTCACTCTATCAGTGTCTCTCCAAGCCTCATCTACTCCCCATACCTCTGATTCATTCAACATTTTATTTTCTACAACTACCGTATAAATTATCTCCAACCATTTGATATTTATATCTGGCAGTTTACTGTAGCATGATCTTATCACCCTCATGGCCATTTTACCTTTTGCTACACACATATTTTTTTTTCTTTCACTGGGTCACAATGTGCATTCGTAAATTATTAAATGGGAACATTTCGATGCCTATCACGGAAGCAGTTTTCAAACAGTGAAAAGCTTCTTTCGACCTCACACGATGCCAGAGGCACAAATGTAAAGATCAAACTTTCACACATAACTTGATAACCATTGTTTTTCTTTAGAACGTTCCGGAAAAACGTCCACCTTTTCGATACCTGGTACAAGAGGTAATCCTATTAATTGAATTAGCTAAGTCTTCCATGATGGTTATGTTCTTGCACATTTCTAAACCCGATCTTTCTAATCGTTTAATAGCTTTGGGCAAAACTGCAAAATTGTTTGAGTATGAGCTGAAAATCTTCAGAAAGTTCATGCAATATCTGAGACTTTGTAGTTACAATAGCAGATGAATTTGCATTAAATAGATAGCTAATGATATTTACAGTTTCATTGCGATGCATCACATAATTGGCAATGGCCTCTAAGCTTCACTAGTTCGCAGAGTACTACGTTACGTTGTTTTTGGCATGGCTTCTAGTGGCAGTTTGCTCATTTGATGGCCGTGCTGTATATGACTCTGCGTCCAGCTCAGTAGTGCATGGGAGAGCACATCTCTCCAGCCTTTAATTATTATTCTATATTCTTTACATATTTTATAGTAAGATAACACCAACCTAAACGAATTAGACATCACTATATAATCGGTTTATAAAGTATGGTTCAGAAAGCTGGGTGTTGACAACCAGAGAGGAACAGTGGTTATTACGGTGTGAAAGGAAGATTTTGAGAAATATATTTGGAGCGATATGGTACTTGGACGGATGGAGAATGCGGACTAACTTGGATTTACAGTGCCTATTTGGATAACCAAATATAGCAATGAAAATTAAACAAGGAAGATTAAGGTGGTTTGGTCATGTGAAGAGAATGCCGGAAACCAGTGTAGTTAAGAAGATATTCATAGCAAAGCTGGATGGCAGAAGAAGAGGAAGACCCAGGAAAAGATGGGTAGATTATGTGGAAGATAAGTAAAGAAAGTTGGTGTTAAAGGCTGGAGAAGAAAAGCAGAGGACGGAGTAGAATGGAAGAGGGCGGTTAGGGAGGCCAAGGGCCTACATGACCTGTAGTGCCAACTATCATCATCATCATATAATCGGTTTGAATGTTGTACTTTTTGCATGACCACGAGACTAAAAAGAGTAGCGCTTAGAATGGAGAGAAGTGCAGTATTTGAAAAATCAAACCAAATGACAAACAATAAAAACAATAAAGTGATTTGTAAATTGTATGCTTTAATGAAATCTACATTTTTTGTGTCGTAAGATTTTTCTTTCTCTTATAGTATACCAATTTTTAAGTCATTTAGGATGGAGAGGAGACTATTCCCAAAACATAGATATGTACTTCGATTATCAGGCGAATACCTTAAATATATGATGTTTTAGTCAGGATCGATTGTATTTTTGGGAACTGGAAATACTGGAAAAATGTCCATGAAGAGAATAGTCTAGGGTGGGGATATTTCCTCTGAAAATCTTTATTAGCATCTTTAAAAAAAATATATTATTCTATTTTCATTTTTAGTTATGTAAATACACACTACATCACACATACATACAGACAGACATGTCGTACGTATCGATATTTTTGATAGAATATCAATACTCTCTCTCTCTCTCTCTCTCTCTCTCTCTCTCTCTCTCTCTCTCTCTCTCTCTCTCTCTCTCTCTCTCTCTCTCTGTCCAGCAAGTACATGGAAGAGAATGTAAAAATGGTAGAAGGCAACTTACTCATCTAAGGCTGACTGACTGACAGGCATACACTAGCCAACTTCAGTACCCGTCGGAGTAGACCAAGAATTTACAGTGACACTAAGAAAATTGTAGTCTTAACTGACTCCCTTCCATGTAATGTAGTGGCTAGAATACCTGGCTTTCAACATGAGTCCCGAGTTTGCTTCCCAGGATGGGAAGACAATTTTTGTTGGTCTGGATGGCTCATTTGCTTATCCCCTGGCCTATTTTGCTTAAGTCACAGCCCCATCTCAGTAGACTGATTAGTACGTACAAGAACTCCTGTAGGACGTAATTCCAGCACACCAGCGGCGCTGATATCCCGGAAACTGACAGCAGAATTAAGAAACAAAATATGTAAATATTTACTGCGTTGACAATGTTAAAATCGGGCCAGGAACTGAGCTGAGCTAACTCCCTGCTGAAGACTGGCAATTTCTCGTGTACTTGAGACTTTCTCTCCACAAGCACTCTACTGGAGAGGTGCAGCAAATGTTCCAATACTCGTTACCCTTTTGTTGTTCTGAAATGCTTGGTAGGTAAACTCGTGTGCATTAATTTTATCCCGGGGTAGCAACAGCAATTTTTCCCGGGAGAAGTTGGACGGAAACTTCCCATTCTTTATCTGTCCCAGCGTATTAAAATTGACAAATGAACAGATATTATCCTATTTTATTATAATTACTGTTAAATGGCTGAAAGGAGCTCGCACTTTTACTTTCACTGCCGTATAGGTAGAGAAGTTCGATACCTAGATTCTCTGGAAATATATTGTGACTTTGGGCGTTCGTAGAATTAAAAGTCTAGTTTACAGAAATTCAGAATGCTCTTTATTTCAAGTAAAAAGACACTTTTTACACCCCTTACAGGCTCTAAAAATAACGTGACACACACGTATGCAATCTCCAAGGTCTTTCGTTGCTTCACCAGACGTAACAAACAAAAGAATTCACTTGCGGTACACTTCAAACCACTATACAGCTGCACACACACGATTAACAGCTCAACTCGCAACTCCATTAACAACCCGCACGATGCACAACTGCAACTGTCCAGCAACTCAACTCTTTGCCCACTTTTATATCTCCAGTCTCTTTCTAGAATTTAGTGGAACGATCGGTAGCAATCAGGATGGCAGTGGGAAATACCAGACTATCTCTGCCTCTTTCTCTCCCCGTTTCTCTCTCTCTCGGCAAGCGTTCAGCGCTCGCGTAGCTCTCTGTCTCTTTCTTTCGCACGCGTCCGGCAGCAGCAGCAGCACAATAATGCCTCAGTGACAATATGGTTCTAGACCTCGAAATAAAACAATTTAGAAGAGAGACCATGTGTGTAAACAAAACAAAATATTGGTTAAATAACAAGTTTGTTATCTCAGTTCAGCATCTGACAACGATATAACCAGAGTTTCAAAAAAATCCCCCAAACCTAACCTAAACGTGACATGGAAATTTTTTGAAAAATTTGATTTCCTCAAAAGTAGCAGTAAGGAAGTCCATTCTTCTATCTACTTCTTGTTAAGATAACTTTTTGACTGCATACTTATGTTTCGGTGTAGGTAGATTTAATTTATATAGGCCCAAACAATTGTTAGAATTTTTAAAAGTAGTTTTCACTTCAGAGTTTTCATACCTTTATGCATTTCGCTCACGTTTTTCATAAATTAGGATTTCATTACGGAGGAGATTCGGTACGTAGGCCACCATGCTGGGCCCATTGTTCCTGTCCCCAAATGGGGTCACCCCCGGAAGGAAGCATGAGGCGAAGGAGACAGAGGGTGGCCGACCCAAGGAGCCACGACAGTACAGAGGGTAGGGTCCCTACAGTTTACTTGGATAGTCTTCCCCCGATAGGGCAGCACAACGAACTCGCTCCCCTACTGCGGAACGGCAATAAACCCAGCAGCCGAGCCCTAATGGTCCCAGGCAGGCGCTCCTACCCCCAAAGTTCACTAGTTGGCGGTCCCGAAATGGTCCCAGCACAGGAGGGGAGACCAGTAACCGACCTACCGGAGGAGGAAGTAGTTTTCCTCAGAGCATATCATCCTGCCATGCACCGTCGAGACTCCCGTCGACACTTCTGCCCTGAAAGAGACCACCAGATGAGACATGATGTGAAATGATAATTGGGATGAAATTGAGGGACAGGAAATTTGGGGGATGTAATTAACTTACCGAACATTCGCCTAGTGACCCGGGAAAACCCCCGAAAAACCCATGGGTCAGGTACGTCGGCCATGGGAATCGAACCCGGGCCTCCTGAATGTGGGCCACAGACGAAACCGCCTGAGCCATCCCGCTCGGTTCCATATATGAATTGCTTCTTTCCCACAACGCTCACATAGATTTCGTGTTACCATTCTCCATTTTTCTGGTTCTTTTGAGCATTATTTCACCCATTTCATTCATCGTCCGATATGACTTAACGTTGGATGACCTAAATAAAAGAAATGATTCCCCGCCTTACTTTAATTCGCTTTGCCCGTTTCGCTGTTAGTGGCAGCACTGATTAAGTAACCATCATAAGGACTAGGAGGATTAGGGATGTATGAAGGTCTGTATTTTTTTATTGTACCAGTTCTGGAGCAATTTCAATGCACATTCGTTATAAATGCATCTTAAACGAACCTAAAAAAAATACAAAATGCCAGAAATGGAGCAATTTTTTCCTCCTTTCCGGAAAAGAAGCCCGGTTTCTCACTTAGATTGAAGAAACACAATCGTCTTACATACTTAACTGTTTCAGGTAGTTAACTTCTTCACCCACTAAGGTCGTTCCAATACGACAATACACTGCCGTCACCCAGAGCGCCTAAACCGAGTCGCCTGTCAATCCGAGTTACCCGCGCTTACCTTATACATTTTAACGGTTGTACACATACATATGGTTTTAATTCAAAATCATTAAAATTGGTTTCGATAGAATAAAAATAGCGAGTTTGCCCTGCAAAAATCTATTTTTAAACTTAGTGAACTTTGTAAGCAATATAATATGAACATTTCTTTTATAAAATCAAAGATAATGGCATTCATTGGGAAAGAGCCAATTAGAACAAAAATAATTATAAATAATCGTTGCGTTGAACAGGTAAGCCATTTTAAATACTTGGGAATAGATGTTAGTTATGACAAGGAATATGATGTCTACAATAAAATATGCAAATTTCAAAGAGTGTGTGGAACAATAAATAGAACATTTAGAAACAAAATACGTAAAGAAACAAAATTAAAGTTCTACAACGTTATGGCTGTACCTATACTGACATACGGAAGTGAGACTTGGACGTTAACTAAAAACCAACAGAGTAAAATACAGGCTTCAGAAATGAAATTCTTGAGAAGTGTGAAAGGATGCACGAAGAGGGACTTAATAAGAAATGAAAATATAAGAGAAGAGCTGGACATTTTTAGTATGAATGATAGGTTAAAACATCTCAAACAAAAATGGAAGGAACATGTTGAAAGAATGTCAGATAATAGACTTACAAAACAAATATTACAGTATCATCCTAAAAGTAGGAGATCGGTGGGTAGACCCAGGAAACGATGGCTGGAAGACTTCGAAGGCGGAACAGGCAGCTGATTGCCTATGCCATGAAGTGAAGAAGAAGAAGAAAGAATAAAAAATGAGGTAGCTTTTTTAATGTAAAGGGTAGATTGTGGTGAGTAGAAAAATGTTGTCACAATCTTGGAGAGCGCTGAAAATAGGTTTATTATTTAAGACTTTTGGGTTGGGTTATTCTGTTCACCCACAACAAACGTGCAGGCGCCTTTTTCTTAACTTTTTGTTTACAGTACCTTAATATTTGTAGTGCTGTTTCCATATCGAACGTTTGGATGGAATGTATTTTTATCTATTTGATATTTTGATACTTGAAATTTATTTGTACAATTTCCATTACACTTTCACTACAATGACTTTAACATCGAACATGCACTATTATATATCCTGTACAAATACAGCCGGCCTTGATAGCGTGGTGGTAGAGTGTCTGTCTCACGTTCAAGAGGTCCCGAGTTCGAATATTGGTCAGGGTGACTTACCCAGATAAGGTTTTTCCGGGGTTTTCCCTTATCCAGAAAGACGAATGTCGGGTAACTCTAAGCTCTATGGACCCCGGACTCATTTGAGCATCATTTCACCCATTCCATTCATCGTCCGATATGACTTAACGTTGGAGGACGTAAAATTAAACAAACAAAAAATGTACAAATACATGAAATTGCTGACCCAAGGTTTACTCGCTGACTCAGGTCCCCTGAGCCCCTTTGGTTTTCCTGAGTAGCTTGGTGTCATTTCTTCTTGACCTTCGCTTCTTTTACCCTAATCCACTTTTTTCTTAACCTATATAAGAATTCTCCTATACATCTACTTTTCTTTTCACCCATCCCCGTGCCTGCATCGGTAGCGTAGATGGTAGCCTGTCTGCCTTACGATCAAGAGGCCCCGAGTTCGAATCTGTCAGGGTGAGTTACCCGGATGAAGTTTTTCCGGAGTTTTCCCTTATCCTTAAAGGCAAATGTTGACTAACTCTAAGCTCTATGGACCCTGGTCTCATTTGAGCATCATTTCACCAATTTCATACATCGTCCGATATGACAATGTTGGGGGACGTAAATTAAAAAAAAAAATCCCCGTTAACATGTGTAACGCCATCTCTTTGCTCACACTGTTCCATTTTTATCCCATATTTTTCTCCTGCAATTTGCTAGCTCCTTACATTCTATCAGGTACTGAAAAGTGCTCTCTTCATCTCCACAAAATTCACATATCCCTACCTCATTACTTCTCAACCCGTTTACATATATTATTCCTACTCTCATCCATGCTATGCCTTCTCTTCCAATTTTGTCACAGTGATCTGTATATTTTTCCTTGCCCCTTTCTATCTTTAATTGCTTATAAAAGTTCAAAGATTTCTTTTCTTCTATACTTTCCCAAATCTCCTGCCTATCTATATCTTGTACTCTGGTTCTCACTTCCTTCCAAAAGCTGCTGTGATTTGACTCCTCTGCTCTCCATAAATCTCCCATGACTATCTTCTATACCATTCTTTCCAATTCCGACCACCAGCTGTTTGTGTTCTTAATGATTTTCTGTTGCTTCATGCACAGATTCAATAATTCACCTTTCTGCCCTTTAATACACTTATACCAGAATTTCAGTATTCTTTCTATTATTATTCCTCTCCTTTTTGTATTACCCAACTCTAGTAATGTCACTTCTCTTGGTGCCGGGATGGAATGTAATATTTCCTTTAATTAGCTATTACAATAGAAGCCCGAGATAGCGCGCCTTTACCGCCGCGTTATAACCGTACTGCGGTATATAGAGATGTAATAAAAATTTTAATCCTCTTTCTAACGATACATTTTTCGAAGATTTATTACTCGTTTCGAACGCTGTGCCTTTTACCTAGAGTTCCAAAGATGTTCTCCTTCTAATGTTCTTTCTGACAATCCTGTGTCATCTGATATGCACTTTAGCTTTTCGAATCTTTTTTAAATGTGTGTTGTGTTTTAACGCCCGCTTTTACTACATAGGCACCGCAGGCGATGACACTGATGATACATGAGATGAAGATGGAGCACCGGTGGAATGAGATGGTGGGGGAAACCGGAGAACCCGGAAAAAACCCAACCCAGCTCCGTGTTGTCCACCACAAATCTCACTTTTGCGGTCGCCTGGTATCGAACCCGGGTGGGCCGCCTTGGTGAGAGCTAAGCGGTCTAACCACTTAGCCACAGCGCGGCCTGAATATTTTTGAAAAAAAAAATCTTGATGTAACTAGTTCTTTGCTTTTAGCTTCTTTCTTCATATAAGCTCATAGATTTGAAACATTTTCTCGACTGTGTAATGTTTTGAATCCTAATTTACAAAATACGCTGATGGCCTAATTGATGTATGTAATTATCAATGTCTGACGAATTCGCTGTATTCTCTCCTTATCGCAAAACTCTAATGCCCGATTTCACCAACAAATGTTAAGAATTAACATGGCTGTTAGTCTATTTAGCAATAGCTATAACAAAAATTGCAGTTTACTAACAAGTGTTAGCTTAACTCATGTTAAATCTATTGTTAAACTAATAAGCCATATTTCTTATGGATAGAGTCAACATGAAAAATTCAATGCAATGGCCGGGATTTGAACCATGGATCTTCTGGTTTCCGTCCAGTCGCTCTTAAATCTTAGCCTATGTACGGCTAGTGTGGAGAAATTATTAATTTCCATCAATTAACTAAAATAATAAAAGTTAAATGATGAAGCCTGGGACTCAAGTACTTACGATAGTAAGTCGCCACAAATGGTGTATCTCGGATGCGAGAGCCCCTAGTGCTCTACCGGGCAAATATATGAGTCAACTGGAGAATTTAATGTCAGGACTGCACGTTGGCCATGGTAGCTCAAAGGTTAAGAACGACTGGACGGAAACCAGGAGATTCGTGGTTCAAATCCCGGCCATGGTATTGAATTTTTCATGTTGACTCTATCCATAAAAAATCTTAGCCTATGTACGGCTAGTGTGGAGAAATTATTAATTTCCATCAATTAACTAAAAAGCCATATTTCTGTTGTTAAGTTGTTAACAATTGTAAAATCGTCAAGATGGTGGGCGTGAATACAGCTTTTCATGTCGATTTTGCTATATTTAGACAGTCTAAATGACATTCGTAATAGAGAATGGCCTATGAGCAGAAATGATTTTGAAGAGCTATCAGAAGATTTTCTACAGAGGTATAGACCGTCGAAACAAGTTGTTATAAAGGTTACTGTGGAAGTACAAGTGAGGCTAGAACAAGCCGATCTCGCCTTTGCTTCGAGTATTAATAACTTTGTGATTTTATAATTCACTGAATTCCCTGGATAATACCTTTACTGTCCAGCTCCCGTCTTGAAACGTTCGTCACTCGTCACTTCTGTCCTTCTTTGCACCTCGTTTTAAATTTACGTAATACTGACGAAGTTGCTTTGTACTTCTGGTTGTGACATTTGCATTCGAATTATTCATTTCCAATCTTTTCTCACGTCTCATCTTTCTCTTTCATATTTACCGCATCCGTCCTCTTATTTTTCACAATATCCATATATTTAGTTACTAATTAAACTAAACTAACAATTCTTTCTCCATTGATAAGAAATTTGTCCACGGGTTCTCTTCTGATTTTGTTCACCCGTCATTTTTTCAGCTATGTGTAAACGAAAATAAAAACAAAAGTGCATCGCAGTAGTTCAGAAAGTAATAAGATTCATCCGCAGCCTTCTGTATCTGTAATTATTATAAGTCTCTCCGCGTTAACACGTATTTGTTAACATTTTCAGAAAACAAGTTGGTGAAATGCAAGAATTTTAACACTTTTGTTAACGCTGTGACAATTGATACGTTACATTTGTTAACGTCAATTTTAACATCTTTGGTGAAATCGGGCATTTATGAGTCACAATTATAATTGTGACTTAAGTAGAACACTGCACAAAAAAAGCTATGCTTAAAGATGCAGACATCACTACATTCACCCCTCCCTCCCCGTGTATTGTGCGTGATTTCATTCAGCAGAATTGTATAAGCTGATGGAAAAGGCAACGGTGTTTTTACTTTCCTGGAATGCAGAGGTCAGTGCTAATTAACAGCGGCGGTGTTGAAAATTATACTGCAGAACCTCTGTTTGCGGAATATGTATTCTAAAATTGCGAAATAATAAAAAGCTTCAGTATTTTTAACGAGTACATACCTACTTTTACCCCATTAAATCCGAATTCCCAGTATTTCGAACCGCGCTATTTCGGGCTTCTACTCTATTATACGAGGGCTGATCAACAAAGACTGAGACCTTTTTTTTCACAGATGTTTATTACTACAATTCAATGTTTACATAATCTTTTTCAAAGTAGTCCCCTCCTTCTCAATGCACTTTTTATAGCGTCTCTGCCAGTTCTTGAACACGTGCTGCAGACCATTCTTTGCCAGGCCCTTGAGAATCGCCTCACTTTTCTTGAGCACTGCTTCAGAGTTCTCAAATCGATTACCCCTAAGCTTTGCCTTTAGTGATGGGAATGAAAAAGGTCACAGGGTGCAAGATCGGGGCCATAAGGTGGCTGTGG
Organism: Mantis religiosa; assembly: GCA_030765055.1. Taxonomy (NCBI): domain Eukaryota; kingdom Metazoa; phylum Arthropoda; class Insecta; order Mantodea; family Mantidae; genus Mantis; species Mantis religiosa. Next base: position 148,237,871 of record CM060953.1, read on the forward strand.
TACACAGGCAATGTTGAATCGAGCCAGAAATTACATGACTTGATTTGCGACGTGAGGCCGTGCATTGTCATGATGGAGTCGCCACCCAGTCCGAGAAAGCTCTGGTGGTTTCTTTGTAATGTGCTTCCTCAGTGTATCCAATACTGACGTGTAGTATGCTGCTGTAACAGTAGTGTGAGGGGGAACTGCATGCTGGTAAATCATTCCATTACGGTCGATTTCCACACTGTGCTGGCTTGTTTTCCTTCAGGATCATAATGATGCACCCATGACTCATCACCGGTGATAATCAATTTAAAAAATACATACCCTGCATCAGCAAAGAGACGCAACACCTCACGGCTTGTCTCCATTCGCACAGCCTTTTGTTCGGAGTCAACAGACGTGGCAACCCACGAGCACAAACTCGGGTCATATGGAGATGGTCGTACATAATTGTAAACACACTGCCATGTGAAATTCTCAACACTTCACTGAGGTTACGTAATGTTATACGCCGATCCTCTCGGACAATCACAGCAGCCGTGTTGATGTGGACTTCAGTCACAGCAGAAGCCGAAACACCAGACCCACCTTGCTTAACACTGACAAGTCGACCTTTGAAGACCTTGAACCACCTAAACACTGTTGCACGAGGTAGTGTATCTTCACTGTACGCTTGCTTCAGCTTTTCATAAGTTTCGGTGGCTATTGGTTTAAACGAAAACAGAATTTGATTGCGCTGTACTGCTCCTCTCGCGTCACCTCCACGTAGGGTCTACAAAATAGAGCATTAGTACCAACCTACCAATACGAGAGTGTTGTTGCCTACCGACATTATACATATAAACCCGCTCTTTTCAAATATTTATGTTACAGATACGAAACTATCACGGAAGCTATTGGAGAAAAATCAGTCTGTCTTTATTGATCAGCCCTCGTATTGTCACCCGAGCGTTGGAACACCCTATAGAAGCAGCTGAGAGCGGGAAGCAGGGGAGGTCCGTGTTAGCGACGCCTCCCCTCGTTTGTCTTATAGTGGTGACAGGAGATGGCTGGGACAAAAAAAATCACTGCGCCGTCTCTTTCTGTTCCACCTGTGTTCTCGAACTTACGGGATATTTCATCTAATGGAGAACCTTCCAGATCGGCAAGCGGACCCTATATAAGCAACACGTCGTGCAAGAGGAGCGAGTCACAGTTCTTGGCAATCAGCGTAAGAGTTCAGTGCTAGTGTAAGGACGAGAAGACTGTGTATGTGCATCGGAGTTTACGTAATCGCGAGTGCAAGTGAAATTGTAACGGACGAACTGGTGATTCGTAATTATGTGCAGCACGTAATTCTGTGTAATTGGCAAGTGTTAAATTGTAAGTCGGTGGAAATAAAGAACATTGTTGAGTTTGTGTAATTGGACTTTTCATTTCACGAACCCACAAAGTCACAGTATATAACCAGTAACGAGGGTAAAAAAATGAAAATATTTTGGATGTTCTCACATCTCAGGATCTTGCCACTTCCTTATATCGCCAAAGTGTTTTCACGTAGCTGTACATAAAAGCTTAAGAACTATGTCTGCATGTTTGTAATACTTTTCCTTGGCCTCCTGTAATTACTTCCTCGCGCGTGGTTGTCACGTTCACTTTTTTATCCTTTTATCTAATATAGTAAGAGATATTTGCTGGGTAAAACATGGCCTTACTTTGAGATGTCATGGTTGCAAGTACACATTTATCTAGACACCCTGAAGATTGCATTACGTAGGCCATAAAGAACCTCGGTATACACGTGCATGCAACTTCCCATCTGAATTCTTCAAATATAATAATAGAGAAATATCACGCAACTGCCAAGTTCTGTGTGGCATTCACAGAGTGCGCAATGCTCCGCCGATCGATACGCAGCGTTTCTCGTATTTATGGAGATCTACCGTAACAAAGGATACCTATGAGATTTCTTCCTCAGATAATCCCTTCAGCGCTCGTTGCGTTCCGTTACGGCACAGAGAAATATATTCTTAAGGTTCACGCTTTGGAAGCGTCCTGGTTTGTTTCCAAGTAAACCTCAGGTATAAAAGACAGCGTTAACGTATCGATGACGAAATGCAGGCTTGTTTCTCACGTAAAGAAGTCCTCCTTCAAATACAATTTAAGACAATAACTGCGGCTAGATTACTTAAAATTAGCCAAATACTGAATTTAAAAATACATACCTACTTCACCGTAATACTAATTGACATAAGCTGCATCTGGAGCCTTTAATATAAGCTCGAATGCAGTAATAACACATTCATTGTGTTTCCATCTAGTGAAGTCAATTGTTCTATTATTTTCAGTGGTAAATTAAATTACTTTATTTTGTTAACGACCCTGTGAATTGCCAGGATCATACCTGTGGCGGAATTACATACCGCAGGAGTTCCTTTATAGTTGAGTCCAGAGGGTCTATTCCCATCAGTCCTGGACCCGTAGGACCAAGACCCGGGCCTCTTAAAACCAGGGAGATCCGAACTGTCCCAAAGGGCGCTCGGCTTCCTCCGTGGGGCTTTCCATAGGGCAAGACCTGGGTGACAAACAAGCCCCCCCATCTGGTCCAAGGACACAAGACGGGATGGAAGTGGATACGCCACTTACGCGCGCCAACACCAAAGGTGAAGGCTACCGATATGACCTCGGCGGGGCCGCCTGACGATCTAGCACACCTTCTACTAGCTATGCAGGCTAGTACCCGGGAGAATGAATGGCTTCCCTCAACCCCGTCCGAAGACGTACCCGATTCCCACGGGTATCGGGAACACACTGCCCCCTCGAGACCAACCCAATCCGAACTCCCGGAGAGAGGGGCTCAGAGGTTAGGGCCGAGGTTCCTCTAGTAACGTTAGAGGTACCACGAGTGCTAAGGGTGCGCAGCGCCCGCAGATCGGCAGCTGAAGGGGACGGATCCCCTCGCCTACGGAAGTGGAGTTCCTTTACAGACAATAAATCTAATGACATTGCAAGGTATTGAACCCTCGACCATAGCATAAATAGACCAGCGACTATCCAAGCGAGCTACTGAGCCACTCTATCCACACGAACCTTTACTTAGAAGTAAAGGCATTGGGATTAGGATTTCATTACGGAGGGGATTGGGTACGTAGGCCACCATACTGGGACCATTGTTATACTATGCCCCCAAGTGAGGCACCCTTGCGAGGAAGTACGAGGCGAGAGGAGTCAGAGGGCGGCCGACCCAAGGAGCCACGACAGTACAGAGGGCAGGGTCCCTGTAGTTTATTTGGATAGAAACTTTCCCCGACAGGCCAAGACAACGAACTCGCTCCCCTACAGCGGGACGGCAACGAGCCCAGCAGCCGAGCCCTAACGGTCCCTGGCTGTCGGTCCCGAAATGGTCCCAACAGAGGAGCTGAGGCCGGCAACCGACCTACCGGAGGAGGAAGTAGTTTTCCTCAGAGCATATCATCCCGCCATGCACCGCCGAGACACCCGCCGACACTTCTACCCTCAAAGAGACTACCAGATGAGGGATGATATGAAATGATAATGGAGATGAAATGGAGACACAGGAAATTCGGGGGATGTAATTGAACTACCCAGCTTTCGCCTAGCGACCCGGAAAATCCCTCGAAAATACCCATGGGTCAGGTAGGTCAGCCACGGGAATCGAACCCGGAATTCCCGGGCCACAGACGAAACCGCCTGAGCCATCCCGCTCGGTGAAGTAAAGGAAAGTAAATTTAATAACTTTCACTGCATAATAGAAGTTTCTTTTATAAGTATGCATATTTAAATCTTAATATTTATTTTCCTGTCCAAATGACGACCTTTAATTCCAAATGAAACAAGTTATTGAAAAGAGCATTGTTCAATTAGGATAATAATAAATAAAAGCAACATTTATTTGTAAAGTTTCCATTACAATTTCACTACAATGACTTTAACATCGAACATGCCGTATTATACATCCTGTACAAATACATGAAAATACTGACCCTAAGATCTACTCGCTGACTCAGGTCCTCTGGCTATGAGCCTTTGGTTTTCCTGAGCAGCTTGGTGTTATTTCTTCTTAACCTTCGCTTCTTTTACCCTAATCCACTTTTCTCTTAACTTATATAAGAATTCTCCTATACATATCTATTTTACTTTTCACTCATCCCCGTTAGCATGCGTAATACCACTCCCTCTTTGCTCACACCGTCCCATTTCTTATCCTGTATTTTCTCCTGCGATTTATTAACTCCTTACATTCTATCAGATAATGAACAGTGCTCTCTTCATCTCCACAAAATTCACATATCCCTACCTCATTATTTCTTAAGCCTTTTAGATATATTATGCCTACTCTTATCCATGCTGTCTTCTCTTCCAGCTTTTGCCCTATCCCATTCTGCCTTAAATGCTTATACAATTTCAAGGATTTCTTTTCTTCTATACTTTCCCATATCTACTGTCTAACTATGCCTTGTACTCTGGTTCTCACTTCCTTCCAAAAACCGCTATGATTTGTCTCCTCTGCTCTCCACAAATTCCCCATGCCTATATTCGATACCATTCTTTCCAATTCCAACCATCAACTGTTTGTGTTCTTAATGCTTTTCTGTTGCTTCATGCATTTTTTTTTTTTTTTTTTTTTTTTGTTGTTGTAATTTACGTCCTCCAACGTTGAGTCATATCGGACGATGATTGGAATGGGTGAAATGATGCTCAAATGAGTCCGGGGTCCATGGAGCTTAGAGTTACCCGACATTCGTCTTTCAGGATAAGGGAAAACCCTTAACCAGGTAACTCACCCTAACCGAGATTCGAACTCGGGACCTCTTGAACGTGGGGCAGACACGGTACCACCACGCTACCAAGGCGGGCGCTTTATGCACAGATTCAATAATTCCCCTTTCTGCCCTATAATACACTTATACCAGAATTTCAGTATTCTCTCCATTATTATTCCCCTCCTTTTTGTATTTCCCAACTCTAAAATGCCATGGTGCCGATTTCGGCAGTTCTAGTAATTCTTTGCAAAACAGTCCATACATCTGGTCTAATTGTGTTCCTATCTCTGATGTGCCCCATACCTCCACAGCGTACATTGTTCTCGATTCGACGACCGCTTCATTCATTCTTTCTAACCATCTGACATCTCCAGAGCAAAAAATTAATGCATCATCATTAATTGTTAACTGGACATGGCAAATTTTCAGCTTACTTATTTCAACTCAAAATCAAATCCACCTGTGATTGTATTTGTGGAAATCACCTTCAAGATGTTCCTCCCGTTTTATTTGATTGCCCCGTTTTCTGTTTTGAAAGGTATGAACTTGAATTATTGCTTCAATCCTTAGGTTACAATTTTTCAAAACCACTCACACATATTTTTATGAATTACAAAACTCATCAATATTGCATGGCTTTATTGAACAAAATATGTCTTAAGTTAAAGGATTAATCTTGATGTTTACTGTTTGTCAACTTGATATCGTATGTTTTGTAATTTTATTATATTCATTTTATAATTTGTAAAGTATATTTCCAATATATCTTTGGGTAAAATAGGAATCACAAAATTGGATAATAAATAAATAAATAATGCATCATCCTTACTGGCCAATAAGAGGATAAACAAGTCTTATGATATCTGTCAAATAACTACTAACTGGTCTGTAAGCACAGTTCGTTTTACTTTTAGGCGTTATGTTGGATTTTATTCGTGCCGTGCTGCTCAGGCAAAATTACAGCAATTAGAGCAAGGATTGTAGGTTAGGTACGACGAGATTGTGATGTAATTTGTTACACTGATTCCCAAACACATCACAGGAGTGAACGTGATGCGATTTAAATTTTGCGCGTGTGTGCAACACTGTACATGCGTGCAAAACGCACGTTGCCAGAGCGTCAGGTTAGCTGTGCAATGCAGTTACACTAATATACGTACATACATACGCTGATGCGCACGCACATACACACTCACGCACACACGCATAAAGCCTAACCTAAAGTTAAATGGAAAAAAAAGGAACCTTTTATTTCACTGTGGCTCGCTACGACCTACCTTCGCTTCCTGCTTATTTTTCACGGTTTGCTATGTTGAACTCGCAGAACTCGCAAGGTTAATTCCTGCGTAGAGACGTTTTTAAGGATTAAGCCAAATCCCCCCTCCTCTTAGCACTCTCTATCGCTTTGCATTTTGAAGTTATGTACTGTGAGGTCGTTAGGCTATTACCATACCGGGACATTCTCCCTTACTGACCTATAGAGGATTCTTTAAAAACAGTGGCTAAATAGTGGTACTTTTAATAATAATTATTATATATATATTACATTTTTATTTTATTTTTTATTATTTATTTTTAGTGCCGCATGATTTAATCGATTAACCAAAACGATTAATCGACTAATGTTTTTTATTTTAGATTAAAGATTACAAATTTTTAATCGAATAATCAAATCGATTAAAATAAATCGATTACAATAAATATTAATCAAAACTCTTTTAGCCAAAATTGGCACTCTTTGTTTTGATGTATTGCTTCCAAAGTAAACAGCCTTTCCAACTCATCAAGCTTTCACTAGACATGTAATGTCATTTGAACTTTGAGTTAATATAACTCCTGACAGCAAAAGAAATCACTCTGAACCACGAGAGAGCCTAAATAACACTTCTGTTGGGAAATATTCTAAGATGTATATAACTACACACAGTTGCTGACAGAGAAGTTTCTTTCCTTGCAGTTTGTGTGTGACAACATATCGTACACAACTGATTATCGCTTGCTAGCATAAACTGAGCTGTACAACCTTGAACCGAATACTTCGCTTACGCATCTCAGAAAACAATAACTGATCCCTCTTTTCAGGACTGGTGGTGGTGTAACTTTCCTGTAAACTGCAGTAAGTCAGTAACGTTCGTGACAGTGAATGAAAGTTTTGTGTTAAAAAGTTAAAATAAGGAAAAACGTTTTATGCTGAGTGAAATTAAAATTATGGCATGCGAAAATTTGCGAGGGAAACTGGGTGTACATTTTGGCTTTATGCTAAATAAATCTGGTAAAGTGTCTGGCAGATAAAGTATTTTGTAACGTGACTAGGTGAGTCTTCACATAAAGTATTATTTGCATGTCAGTCTCACAAATCTTAGTAGACGTTGATATAATACGTTACTAAATAATAACTTACAAAAATATTGTAGATCTAATTCAATCTTATATAAAGCATGTGCACTTGATACTAACACAAATTTTGAATCTAAATACGAGAAGTTTCATAAATAATTAAATATACAGAGTATTAAAGTGCTTTATATAATCCTTACACCTAATTTTCGAACAGATAGTATCTCGATTAATCTATCGATTAATCGATTGAAGTAAGACGATTAATCGATTAAATTTTTTATCTATTTACAGCACTATTTATTTTTATGGTGGGCCTAATGCAGGCCTAAGCGCTTGTAGGATTCTCCCGGGTCAATGCAGTATGCTCCAAGTCATTGCATAAGTTGATTAAAGCTAGAGGGTAATTTAACCTAGAAGTTATGACAGTTATAGGGTGTATTCAGTGAGTTTGGGGAAATATAGAATGTAAAGGGTGGCGCACGAAATGTCACACATTGAAAATTGTTAATATAACTTTTAATACCAAAGCATGGCAATATTATCTTTTTTACATTAATCATCAGAATGTGTATGCTCAGCGAGTTTGCAATACATGTCCAATATGTCCACCTTGTTGACGTACCACTTCTTCGAGACGAACTGTGATGTTTCCGACCACTCTATGACACATGTCTTCTGTTATTTCCTTGGAAAAGGTTGTGATACCCGCTCATAGTTGTATTAGAGTGCGTGGTTTGTTGCGGTGGACTGTCTCCTTCAAATATCCCCATAAGAAATAATCACAGGGATTAATATCCGAGCTGTGTGGCGGCCATATTGAACAGCCCTCTAAACATTCAGGATATCAATGGGACATCACACTGAGCTCGAAATGTTGGTGCAGGAAACCCAGAATAACGTTTGCTGTATGTGGACGAACTCCATCTTGCATAAACCACTGAGTCTCCATTGGTAACCCTGTTGCATAAAGTTGCGGAAGAAAATTGTTCTGCAACATGTCCAAGTAGCGCGCAGTGTTAACCGTGCCGTTGAAAAAGATTGGCCCAATGATTCCATGGCTGTATATGGCACCCAATACACTAACTTTTTATTCGTAATTTTCACTGTCGTGTACAACACCAGGAGGTTCTCGTGCAAAAAGGTGATATTCTGTCTATTGACGCTACCGTTCAAATTAACGTAAACCTCTTCAGAATACTATGTGTTATGAATCAGGGCATCGTCATTTGCAAGTAATCGCCGTACCTTGTTATGTTTCGTCAGTTTGTGCAACACTGTCATTTTGTATGGGAATAATTTCACGTCAGCATGAAGTATTCTTTGAAGCGAACGACGTGAGATACCCATTTCGGCAGAAGCTCGTCTCGTGGATTTCCTGGGACTTCGTGTCGAAGCCACTTTCACAGCCTCGATATTATATGGAGTACGGATTGTGTTGACACGAGGTGGCTTTTGCTCTAAATATGGCCGTCAGTTTCAAATTGTGTGGTTAGTCTATACACTGTCTGTAGGGGGCCCACCCCGTAAGAAAATGAACACGAAAACGTCGTTGCGTCTCTGCTACGTCTTTCGATCCCACGTAAAACAACGCAGTTTTCACTTTTTGTTATAGCGTCAACCGCCCTTTGGCCGCCATTTTATTGAACCAAGCACGAACTACGGCTAATTGTCACATCATTGTATTATATGCAATTTGTAAAAATTGGTTTTAGCTGCCATTCCCCATATAGGTCCAGAACATAGGTCAATGAATCATATGAATATAGGTTCAGAAATTATTTACTTTTCCGGGCACTTTTTCCTCAGCTGAACTGCATACAACACTCAATAAGAGAACGGTGGGAAAATATGTTCAAAATGGCCCCCATTTAGCTCCAATGCATCCGTCAACCCGCTGTCGCATGGACTCCCCAATGTGCTAAGTTAGGCCTGGAGAATTTCGTCTAGCAGTGTTCTACAACATGAGCACAAATAGTCTCTTCATCTGGAACTCGAGTTGCATAAATAAGATATTTCAAATGCCCCCATAAATGAAAATCTTTACTCCTGCCATCCTAAGAAGCACACTTTCCTGTGAGCAATTGTGCGAACAAAACATACTGGTAAGCTACTCTTGTGCATACAACTTGTTTGAATGTAATATGGCGTCACACATGAGCGAAAGTGTCACTGTGGTCTGTCACGCTTGTGTAATACAGAAAGTGAGCTTCTTAAGACGGATGCAGTATACCGGGCTGAAGTCAGGTGAGGGAGGAGGCCACGGTAGTGGTCCGCCTCTTCCTGTCCATCTACCAGGACACCTGCTATTCAGAAATCGATGAACTCGGTACCGGTGCCCAACAAGCGTAATGTAGCACAATAACAACGATGAAATGGTCAGCTCCACCCAGTTTAACCAGATGTAAAAGGGAATGTTTACTACTGTACAGTTAAACTATTGTTCTGCTGTGGAGTTATGGTCACAGGAGAGTCACGTATTACACATCACCGTGTAAGCAGAATTGTAGAAAAGGAGCTCTACTATAAACAATTTTCGGAACCTATGTTCATATAACATTTTTATCCTCTAAATGCAAGAAATGCTTTTCAAAGTTTTGACTTACATTTTTGTTACACGCTATATAAGGCCAGGCCTATTTATTACTTATTCAAATACGTTTTCTAGTAGGAGTAGTGCAGGAACTTTAATGCTAATCTGTTGGAGTAAAGTGGTGCAATCTCCACAGAGCATCAAAGTTCAGTGGTTCAGTTCATAAAAAGGGGAGAAACTTTCCATCCATCTGTACTATTCGCTCGTACAGGTGTACAGATGTATTTTTAGACGTGGCGTATGACGTACTATTGCGCAGTAGTTTAAGATAGAGTCCACTTGTTTACGAGAGTCCTTCAATAAATAACCGAACTAACTTTTTAATTAACACATAATGGCTTTATTTCACTAACATTTACCTACACACTTTCGAAGTGTTCTCCCTCTGATGAAATACAATTATTCCAATTTACCCATTGTTCGAAACACTCTTGAACCCATATTTGGACAGTCTGTTCAGGATAACCTTGACAGCAGTGTTCAACTCCTTATCACTTTGGAAATGGCGACCTCGAAGCTCCTGTTTTACTTTAGGGAAGAAGTGAAAATCGCATGGTGCGAGATCCGGAAAATAAGATGGATGAGGCATGATCTCAATGCCCATTTCTGTGATGACATCTTGAGTTGCACGAGCTCGATGAGCAGGGGCATTATCCTGATGCAAGATCCATCCTCTCCTTGCGAGATCTGGTCGCTTTCCGGCGACTTTTTTCTTCAGTGGCCCCTTCAGTACCTCACAATAGTAGGCAGCAGTTACTGTGCTTTGATTAGTTACAACATGATCATACAGAATGTCTGTTTGTCAAAGAATACGAGATGCATGAGCTTTCCTGAACTTTTCTGAACTTTTGCCTTGGGCTCGATGAATGTTTCCACTGCGAACTCTCCTGTTTTGTTAACGGGTCGTAATGGTGGAACCAACTCTCGTCACAAGTGATGACCTTATTCAGAAAGTATGGCTCCCGTCGTAGCCTTCCGAGCCATTCTTGACACGTCATGACGCGGTGAGCCTTCTGTTCGTCCTTCACAACGTGCGGTACCCATTTCGCTGCAACTTTTCGATAGCCAAGATCATTGCGAATTGTGTCGTCTACAGTTCCGACAGACAAATGCATTATGTCTGTAAATTTCGAAGTTGTTATGTGACGTTCTTCTCGCACAATTGCGTCAATTATATTAATGTTGACTTCCGTTTTTACTGTTACGGGTCTTTCAGGGCACGGAGAATATTGAAGGTCTTCATGACCCCCTTTGAAACGTTTATACCACTCAAAGACTTGTGTTTTGCCTAAAGCTTGGTCCTTATATGCTTGCTGCAGCATCAGAACACAAAACTTTATTGATGCGCGTTGCTGCAATTTCAGTTCCATGGTGGGTGCAGTAAACGACCTCACGTATCGGGCTCTAACTCCCAACTGATTAACTCTGCATGACTACTCACAGCACTGCTAGAGGAAGGATTCACCTTTTCACCACTAGCAGCCATGGCGCTCTGTGGCGATTTATTTAAATACAATTAAATTAGTTCGGTTATTTATTGAAGGATCCTCGTATTTGGAAGAAAAGGGTATGTCAGGTTACTCACCTGTCATCTGACCCACTAACTTTTGCAGTAATTTGCTGGTGAATGCAGAGATCTAATCCCTGCCACTGATTCGCATGATGTCACTCGCGCACATCCCAGCAAAATCATGTGCCACGTCTAAAAAATACATCTGTACATAAGAATTGAAACTGATCAATTCTACATATTTACAGCTATTTCCAGATATATTTAACAAAGAACAAAGCAGTTATCAAAAACAATACTATCATAAAATTCTCTGATTTATTACAATTGAAATATTATGTCAACTGTTCTTACTTTATTTACTACTTGCCTATAGTAAGTAGAGGAAGTATTGTGTTCACCCAGAATTTCAATGCCGTATTTCACCGAAAATATACCTTTGAGATTCCCTAAATAAATAAAAGCATTTTAGGGGGGGGTGCACGTGCGTGCGTCATCATAACTCAAAAATATAAAGTCAAAACTCAATCAATTTCAGTTAATGCTGTGTGCTGGACACACACACACACACACACACACACACACACACACACACACACACACACACACACACACACACAACCGATGTCAGGCTGAGATTCCCCTGCGTGATTTTGCTGCGGCATTGTCCTTAACAGGATTTCACTTCAGGATAAACATAGCAATATACATGTTGCTGAATAGAGTGTTTGAATTTGGTTGATTTGTTAGTCAGGAAGCAGCATGTTGCTCATCGATGGCTGGTTTAACAATCAATTTAAGTAACTGTTTTGTATTTAACTCTTTGACACTTTAGAAAGTTTAATGAACGATAAATTATGCTGTTGTGATTGTAATATAAATAGTAACACTACATGCATTTCCGTATCTCCAGTGATATTTTAATGAAACTATATGTGCACCTGATTGCTGCAGTTCTTATTCCAGTATGACAGGCTGACATCTGCTGACATATAAGCTTTTCCTCTTACTCGTCGCTTGGAGCACTGCACTCACACAGAAGGGAGTTTCTTGACTCTTGTTATAGATTGCAGGTTCACTTCAAAGGAAGAACTACAGAATGAGGCACTTTTTGTGAGGCCATGAGGAACGCACAACGAAGCTCATTGAAAACTTTAATTATAGCTTCTCCTGTGTTGTGATAAATTATAAAATATATTTGAGAAACAATTACCCTGCCCTAGTAGCACAGAACATTGCTGAAACAGTGGTATTGGTTTAACAACGTCAGTAAGCCTCATAAGCTCTCACGTTGTTATTAATTATAGTTATGTATTTCTGTGTTTGTTACCTGTATCTATTGCCTTCTTCCTGTAACCAGAAATTTCGTCCATTTCTGGGATTCACATCCTCAGTGGCAATGGGAAGGTCTACGTAACACGGAAGGTGTTTTCTGCAGAAGTAGACGAAAAATCTAGGAAGCCTAGTACATGGAAGTGTTTGCGTGTTGCTGTTACTAAACATTTACTAATGTATTTCTTCCATTGTTGTTAATAATGTTTATTGATGTTTCTTGAACACTGTTGCTAAGATAATTAATACGTGTTGGTACACCTGGAGTGTTTGTAAATTGAACGTAGAGCTAGTTGTATTATGTGATGGCGGTTGACGACAGGTAGGAGAATGGGCGAGACGAGACCAGGGTTCAAATCCATGAGAAAATCTGTGGCGACCCACCAACAACAGCACAAGAGAGAGGTCGCTGCACAGGCTCAAGTTCACCCGGTGCCCGGCGCGGAAGTTGTGGTGGAACTGCAGGAGTATGTCGTCGGCCCGGCCGATGATCTGCAGGCATCAGCTCCAGCAGCAGCAGCAGGTCCCAGGTCGCCCCCTGCCCCGCTCAAGCTGACCGCCAGAACCCGGGACGCGCACCCTACCGCCCGTCGGAGGAAGGTTAGTGATGAAACGAAGGAAGAAATTCAGGAGGAAGACGAAGCCACTCTCAGGGAGTTGCTTGTGAGGTAGGTATCTCCTCCTACTCCGAGCACCACCGCTTCTTCTTTCTTGTTCTTCTTCTGCCTTCCTCACACTCACTTACACAACAGCGTAGGGATATACATCCATGACTTGTTACATTGTACGTAATGGTCCAATGTTCTGGTTCGACATTTGTGACAACATGGAGAGTAATCGAAAGCATTAGTCGGGGCATATACTGCTGTAAAATCGGGTTGGGTGGGAAATGTCGCTGGAGTCTTTTGACAAATAAAATGTTACTCTAATGGAGAATGGCAGTATAATGTGTTTATGTCCTTAAGAATCCCCGTGTGATTTGCCACAAAACATATAAAATGTGATTTTCAATTACAAGGTCAAGTCAGTAAGAAAATTTCCTCAATTTTATAGATGAATGTAAAATATCCCCGAGTTAAAGAACATGGTTCGATTGCTGCAATATTTTTTGTTCAACATAAACTCGATTAGGGCATACTTCATAGCCAACGGTCAAGCTTTCCGTTCTTGGAAATCGAGTATCTTCCTGCCCATTTATTTACGTTTCATTATTTGCCTTTTATTTCGCTATGGCTGATAAAATCGCTTCGCCCCTTCTTCCGTTTCAGAAACAGATGAAAGTCTAGAGGTACTAACAGCGGTCCATGTGCGAATTATTCAAATGTTTCGGTTATTATAGAAATGTAATACGTTTTTCTTGCTATTTGCGTTATCTGAAACAATGCTACTATGTATGAGGATGTCTTAAGTACATTACGTGTAAGTTATTAAAATGTATAAAATCATTTGCAATAGTGATCGCAATATTAGTTATAATATTAGTTACTTCTTCAATTTCTGAAAACACAAACTTAGAAAAGGAATTGCCTATCATTCAAGCAGATATATAAGTTCCGTGTTTTCTCCTTTTATTTTTTTACTAATACAGTAGAAAAACTCATTTTATGGCTGAGTCGCCTCTTACAGGAGTGATGTCACATCATGCATTGTCAAGATCGTCCATAGCCTGTAAGTGACTTTCATAACAGTACAAACATGTGACTAATGAGAACAAGTGATTAGTCCACTTCTGAACCACAGAGTAAGTTCGTAGTAAGCTCCTCCATAAGGAAACTCGAATGCTTTCTAGCGTGCCACTTTGCAGTAATTATCAAGAAGTGCCTTAATAAAAAAAAAATACGACGTAAACTAAGGTTTATTTCAAATAAGCTTGTCCCGTATCTCTTAACGTTCACGTGACCTAATCACTTCTCACTGACAACTGTCGTGGTATGGACTGTTCTGCGGTAAAAATGAGTTTGTTATTAATGATTTATCTTAACATGTTCAAAGAAAATTGTCAAATATATATTTTCATAACCGTATGAATTAAATATGTTACGCAACAGAGTTAATTTATCTGTAATGCATGTTAATTCTTAAACGAAATAAAGAGGAGGATCCTTTGCTTCAAACCTGCCTCTCGGAATGACTGACGATAGCACGTGCGTTTATCGGTATGACTTATCGCTCACCTTGCTTTGAACTGGATTTGATGTGCTATCCAGCTTCTCAAAATGTTAACATGGCTTTATCATTATTAAGAATGTGTATGACTGAAATTTCATTAAAATTTTTTAAAAATCACATTTTACTCTTTTTAGTCTATAAAATAGTATAAGCCTTCCTGAATCCAAAGAGTGATTAAATAGCCACTGCAAGCCATTTTAAAAGCTATTAACGAGTTGAAACTTACGCAAATGCTAGTGTTAGATATGAATTCTAATTCTTTATCCTTGTTTTCTCGCAATTGAAATTTTCAGCATTTTTCATCATTTAAAATGCTCCTTGCGTCGCAGTTTTGGTGTTAGACTAATGAAACTTGCTACACACGTTCATATAGACACAGTAAATAGAAATTGTCCTGCGTTTTATTGTGAGATACATTTAAGCACACTTTTTTTTTTACTTCAAAACACAAAAATGTCACATTTTGGGCGCACAAAAAAACCATATTCATAGCTTTAAAATTTCTGGAGCCTAAAATTATTGAGGACACAGAGAAACCTAGGGCAAATTCAAAAAATGAATGTATCGCGAACCTGTTGTTAAAATATTAGACCGAAATTTAAATTGTTTTGTCTGAAGGAACTTTTTAGGTGACGTAATCAAAAATAATTAAATTTGACCATATTTTTCAAACTATCAAAATGAAATTTGGACTGTATCATATTTGCACTAAGTTACATCTGTGGTTTAAAACTTAAAAAGCTAGCGTTATTAGTTCAGTATTTCAAATGTTCAGTCATAGGTATCCTTAATAGAAACCTCTCGGATAACGCACTGATTATTCCCGGAAGAGTGACAAGGATACTGACGTGCTTCTCGGACGTGTGCTAAGCGTCACTGAACGCATCACTTCAGCCAATGAATGCGCAGGAATCACAAATGATAGATGTTGTGTGTTTATGGTAACAAAGATAAAGTCAGGTTAACCTTATAAGTAGCAGGATAATACATTGCACCACCTACGGCACGGTAAACATTAGCCAATTAGGGTAAAGGGGAAGACAGTAGCTGCAGGGGGATATGTGTCAGCGGGGCAAGGCTATTTGAAACAAAGAGTAGATGAGACATTCGGATAGGACACAATGGATCTCATTAATGGTGTATGTAGTTACCTTACACTTTCTATTTGAAATAACAGTACGCAAGTATCCGGTAATATCACAATTTGTGGCAGATCGCAGCAGGGATTTCCTTAAAATACTTTGGTAGTGGATATCTATTTTCGTCAAAGCGTTGTCATTTCCTGTTGGAGTATATATTAAGCTCTTGTTCAGCCGATATGTATCCACACTGCTGCTACCGCGTCCTTCAGTGAAATAGTGGCGTTCCAACGCTTCTGCTTTTGTCTTTGGGGATCACTGAAAGCTTGATATCCCCATGCATTGGAGAAACATTAAGGCCCGCGTATTGTGGACTATCAGACGTCCACGAGTTTCATGGAACGTATGAAGGAAAATGAGCAGCACCCTGCTAGGAGGTTGAATGTAAACTTATTATTTAATATGTGTGATTGTACATTTAAAAACGGAGAAACTTTGGAACGGTGCAGTTTCGCGGAAGAAGACACAGGAACGTGGGGGAAGGCTGCCAACTGCTTAATGAGCACTTTGAGATATTTAAATTGCTATTTGTGTCAAAAAAGCTTGCAATAATGTTCATACAAAGTAGAAAACTGATAATATAGTCGAGAGGTTTTTTAATTTTCTTAGCAAGAAATCATTAGAACAGGTTGTCCAAATCACAAAAGAAAATGCTGATTGACTATCTGCAAAATATAAAACTTATGAAGGCGATATAGAGAAAATATGCTGCACAAAATATTCGACTTTCTCTTTGAAATTGATATAAAAAAGTTTGCAGTAAATTCTGCTTTTCCCGATCAGAAGCAAAGGACAAGTCGAGTTTTAAAAGTGGGAATTTTGTAGTTTAATGCGCTTTATCAAGACCATGATTGCAGTAAAAGAATAATGTGCGATATTTGCAGAATCCTAGGGGTTAAAATGTGTTCATTTAAAAACCATAGAGAACGCATTATTATAGAAGCAAATATTTCATTGGTAATTCTATGTATCTTTCATAGTGTTTGTTAATCTTAAACTCTAGACCCATTTGAGTATCGTTTCACCCATTTCTACCACTTTATTCATCGTCCGATATGACTTAAAATTGAAGGACGTTAAAAATAAATAAATTGAGAAACTCTGCAAGAACAAACTTCCAACACACACTCACAGAGTCACATACACACACGCACACACACAGTCACACACACACACACACACACACACACACACACACACACACACACACACACACACACACACACTCACACACACACACACACGCACACACACACGCACACACACACACACACACACACACAGTAATCAAGAGTTCCTGTGCAGCATGCTGTATTTTTTCAATTATTAACAAAATTTCTGTCAAAACAAGCAGAGTAGAAAACCAGATATGTATCAATAGAGAAGTCAGTTTTTAGGTACAGAGTTATCTGAAAATTTTTCCTCGGAAAGAACACATTGAAACCCCTTTCATTCTGTGTAACAAAGTGCTGAATAGGGTCCTTTTTTGAACAGCACAATTTTGGACACTGGCCTATTTGCTGCCTTCAACCTCGGAAATTAAGGAAGTGCTTTGTAACGTAATACACCTAAGGTTATAGTTAATGCTATCAGTTTAGTCGAACACTTACAATTTCAAGGCGTGATATATTTGCATAGTTAAAATTTATCTTTACTAAATAAATTACATATCAATGTGTGAGAGTTCTCCGAGAGATGTGAAAACAAATGCAAGATAGGTTTTGTTACTTAAAATAAAGTTTAAAAGAATTGGATGGAATTGAATGACAAAATATAAATTATTAATAGATGTATTCAGTTTAGGGCAATGAAAGATATTTGACAGACCAAGAAAAACACTAGTTCTTTTAATAATAATATCTGCTTAGATAATGTGTCATTTAATAAACAAACAAATTCTCTATGTCAGATGTTGCTATTAGTTTCTGCAATGCTTATTAGGATACCATCTCTTGAGTCTTGAGTCTAATCAAGGTAAACTGTTCAAGAAGTAAAAGCAATGAAATTACTCATGTTAAAATTGACTATAACCTTTAATATGGCTTAATAATTAATTTCGTTGTTTTAAACCATTTTTTAAATAAATCTCTCCTTGTGATGTGTAGACAGAGTGTAATTACACGCTGAATGTACACATATTCAGAAGCTGTAAGACAACCTGCTAAAATGTAATTTTCATTTTTAAATGCAACAGATTTCTGATGTTTACATTTAAAACAAAATGCTTAACATTCCAAAGCAGTATTTTTGGAGATATCATATTCCGAGCAAGTACTGCAGAATTTGGTGAGGTTTGATCTTAAGATAGCCATGCTGCTGTCTTGCACAGTCATGCAGCTTAATAGGAAATAAATAAAAATCTAGATCCTGAAACGTAATACCCTAACAGAATGTTTAATAAGTCTTTATGGAGGAAATTTGAATTTTAAGCTTTGCGGTTAGTGTTTAAGTAACTTTTATCTTTGAATTCAGTTTAAGTTCAAAAAAAATTATTAATTTATTCATATAAGCAAACTCAATTGGCACTCAATTAATATGGATTTGTATCCCTACTTCAGAAACATTCAGTGGCGGCTCCTGCAGTATAATTAATGGTAGTTTTATTCCAAGTTGTGGACATTGCTGTTTCTATCCTAGATTCTATTGCTCCTTTCAAGGAGTAACAGAATTGCTCAGGGGGAGAAATATATATATATATTAGGCAAGTACTTTTAGTGTAAGGCAGCCAGAAATTTTGTTTATACAGAGTGGAGTAGGTTTGTGTTATCAAATACATACTACAAAATCAATATATGTGTCTTGTGGCTGAATGTTAAGATAACAAAATTACCTACTCAAGTTTGCATCATTCTTGGTTTATCCCTAAATTTATTTATCTGATTTTATTTTTAATTCTGCTATAGAATTTGTCATATGCTAAACGAGAGTATAATATTCAGTGTTATCTTAATCTTTGAAGGTTAGCTCTTTATTTTTCCCTGAACCTAAAAGCTAGTCCATGATAGGTTAAAAAACGTTAGTTGAAATTATTTAATCTATGTTTTGAACTTAAACTAGTGGATAGATTCCACTGTGTAAGGACTATGATACAATGAAGCACAAACTTAATATAATTTTGAGTCGAACTAATACTCAATGTTCCACTTATTGCTAGTATTTACCTAGAACGCATTTCATTAGGATATTCCTAACATCATCAGCTGTTGTCGACTAATGGGCGTCAATTCGGTGAACTCCTTGGAGGTGATAGGTGCGTCTCTGTCAGTATCTTGATGAACTTAAAATTTGGGTTTTCTTCAAAGGTAGTGTCGAAATTAAACAATTTTCTTACATGTTTCTTTATGAAGATTTTTTCCCATGTGGTTAAAGCAGCTGGACTTTGGACACTTTTAATAAGTGAATTTCTCGTTCTATACCATGATTCTCCTTCCAAAAGTGGTACGCTACTGCCAATTTATCTATTTCTTTGTTCCTAATGTTCCTAAAATGCTCTTTAATCCTAATGTTCAAGTTCCCTTTTGTTTTTCCAATACTTTGCAATACTTGGCATTTGGCATACATAGAAAGGAAACACACACAGAACAACAAGAACTATCCACATGGGAACAAATCTTCATTTCAAAAAATAGGAACAAAGTATTCAATTTCGACATCCTTCAGAGGGATTTGTTCAGCAAGTTCCTTGAACTGCCACCAGAGGAGACCTGTGACAAAGTATCGTCAGCTACACCAAGGAGAACCAGTCGAGAGCCGGCCGATGATAGAGGCAAAGCCTCAGAAACATGTTCCGGAAAAATTTAAAAGTAAGTGTTGTCTAGTGTCTTTAATCGACTCTCTTTAAAGTTAACACACAGAAAAGTTCATAAAACCAGATAAATATAACCCAAGACAACATAAGCATGCTGTTATCAACAGTTTAGCTTACAGGCTTGTTAATGTACCTTTAAACAAGATAGAATATATCAAAGAGTACAATATTATCATTCACATTGCAGAATACAATGGATTCAGTGCTGAATTAGTCAACAAAAAAATTTATAAATTCAAAAGACAACAAAGATGCAAACAAGTAATTACTCTTTCCCCAATCAACAATGAAACTTCGTACAGAAAATTTACATATCATCCCAGAGCTACACACCTTTTCCAAAAAGTCTTCAAAGAACACAATATTACTTTGGCCCCACAGAACAAATTTAGTGTACAACACCTTTTGAAATCACATAATACAAAGGAGATACCCATAGACAAAAAATCAGGTGTGTACCAGATAAATTGCAAGGGCTGTGACAACTTTTACATTGGAAAAACAAAAAGGAACGTGAACATTAGGCTTAAAGAGCATTTTAGGAACATTAGGAACAAAGAAATAGATAAATCGGCAGTAGCGTACCACTTTTGGAAGGAGAATCATGGTATAGAACGAGAAATTCACTTATTAAAAAGTGTCCAAGGTCCAGCTGCTTTAACCACGTGGGAAAAAATCTTCATAAAGAAACATGAAAGAAAATTGTTTAATTTCGACACTACCTTTGAAGAAAACCCAAATTTTAAGTTCATCAAGATACTGACAGAGATGCACCTATCACCTCCGAGGAGTTCACTGAACCGACGTACATTAGTCAACAACAGTTGATGATGTTAGGAAGATCCTAACGAAACGCATTCTAGGTAAATACTAGCAATAAGTGGAGCATTGAGTATTAGTTCGACTCAAAATTATATTTAGTGGATAGATGTTTGACTTTAATCTTGACTAAGAGCGATTACCACATAAACAATGCAGACAGTTTTATTGTGTAAACAGTAATAAACCTAATGAGTTTCAAATTGACTCCATTAATTCTTCATTTTAGATAGGACCTGAATCAATGATGTTCAAAGTGTGTTTGGTGTCGTAACAAGTGATGAGAGTAATTGTTTGTAGGGAAAATACCTTCTGGACTCAAAAATAAGAATGTGAAAACCGCTACTTTTTCAATGTGTAAATGCCACACCTCTTAACAGTAAGAAGTAAACATTTCAAGTTTTTTTAGTGTTCTTCCAGTCAAAATGTTTCATTTTGTTTGCCATAGCTATTGGAAATAGCCAAGCTTCAGAAGATTCTGCACATCAGAGATAATACTAGTACTGTTCCTCCATTAAAATTAAGAATGTCGAAGATAATCACACCTTAACTTCTGCAGTGAACATTTTGAAATATTATTCCATAAATATTTAAATATTGTTACACTCTTGTGCAAAAAAATTAGTTTTTAATAGATTTTAGATGTTTTAAATTTACATATATTCTTTCCCAATGAACCGTGAATAGTTTCTGCTATGCTCAGAAAAAATATTAATGGAGTATTCATTAACTAAGATTATTTAGATATGGATGTTTCTTAAAGCCTAAATTGCTAAACAGAGAACACAAATAAAATTAATGTGTAATTGTTTTAATTTTCCATAAAAATGTGTTTTCCCTACCAAAAACAAAAGTAATACTATTGCAGTCCTAAAATTATAGACACACATTAAAATCACTTTGAACACCATTCACCATGTACTAAAGTAAAGATTCACCATTTGAATAATTATAAATCTAGATGCAACAAATAAAATATAATTTTATTTTGCATTCTTATTCTAGATACGCTGCAGTTATATTTGAAGTGGTTACTATTTACTCAGAATACTGGCACCTGTTAACTGGGTTACTTGTAGTCTGAAAAATCTTTTGCATTTTCCTCAGGTATACCATACAAGGGCTGTTCAATAAGTACCCACATTAGGAATGAAGATGCCAGTTTTTTCAAACAAATTATTTATTTCTCACCACAGTCACCTTTTAGGGACATACACCTCTCCCAAAGCTCCTGCCATTTTTTAATGCCCCAAAAAATAAGAATAGTCAAGCTCTGAAAAATATAACTCTGGCTCCGTAACAACCTCATTTGATCTAAATTTTGCTCCTGCGAGCCATTTCCTCATGCTTGGGAACAGGAGAACAAAGGATATGACAGTAATTCATAATGCGATTCATGCAATTTGGCAGTGGCGACTCCTGATGAATGTGCTGGAGCTTTGTCGTGATGAAACAAACTTTCTCCTTCGGCATATGGGAGATGCTCCTAGCCATCACTTTTCCAGCCGATTGAACCATCTTTGCCATCTTTGGAGCAGATTCTCTGGAAGCAACCCATTGTTTTGATTGTTACTTGATTTCCGGAGTGGAATGATGAATCCAGGTTTCATTGACAGTGACAACTTGACACAAAAAGTCCTTTGGATTTCACTAAACAGGCCCAAACACAGCTTCGAAGTTCACTCACTTGTCCACTGTGAGCAAAGGCAATACCCATCAGGCGACAGCTTTCTTATCTCCAATGGTCAGCGAAAACTTATTGTTAACTTTTTTCAATGACTTCCTCGATAACCTTATCTGCAGGGCGTCCTGGGCACTTCTCGTGAAAAACAGATGTTCGACCATGTTTAAATTCATTATACCAATATCTAACTGTTGTCATACAAGGTCTCCATAAAGAGCATTCAATTTCACTTTTATCTCCCATCTAAAAATAATAAGCAAATCACTGAAGAATACTGCACTTTTTCCCATTTCAGGAAAAACATGTTGAAAAAATTGAAATGTCTGTAAAATCCAAGCTAACCTATGAATCAGCACCAAATTTGTTTTCACAAGTATAACAAATGACAGTACATTATGATTACACAAACTTCGCTTACCAACACCATATATTTTTAAACATGGGTATTTATTAAACCACCCTCATATTTTCATTTTTTTCTCAGTGAAATCTCAGTGTTATTGTGAGGAAGAAATTTACCTTTTAGTTGCCGTATAAATCCATTTTTCATGAGCTTATAATACAAACTGTATAAAAACTGCAGCATTTGGTGTTTCTTTCTACATCAAGCATCAAAATTTTATTTATGCCAATTTTCAGCACTGCTAGGAAATGTAGGTTCATAAACCTAGTTTGCATTTGAATTCTGTCAATCAGGAACATCTCTTTGGTATTACCTTTTGGTTGAGTCAAAATTTAGCAAGAAAGAGGATTGAGAGTGTGATAAATGGGGAGCAGGAGGAGATAAGAAATGAGTGTGCAAAAAAAAAGGTCTGCTTTAGGCATTATAAGCTGGTTGATTGACAGCTTATGAATAGTCAATTACAAATTAGTCATACTAGTTATCCAACATCTGCCTATTAGTGCTAATTAAGTAGTGATTCTTGAGTTGTTAAACAAAATGTAGGTTAGAAACTATAATAGGCTGCTAATATAAATAGTAGCTTTAAAATATTCCAATGGAGTGAGTAGAATTATTTTGTTGAAACATTACAATTTTGCTTTCATAATAATTGAGAAAGGAAAGAACAAAAGAAAGTTTCAAATATATGGCAGCAGTTAAGCATGTGTTTTGCCTTTAAAATAATGTCTGAAATGCGGTCCTGTATAAACATTTTTTCTTTGAACAATTGTTTGTTCTGTTAAATGTGTAATTATGCATTATCATTGTCGCTTTTTAAGAGGTACAAATACTATGGTCTTCTCTTGCAAATATATGAGAGCAGTGATGTATCTTTGGGACTTTTAAAATTTTAAAAAGGAGAGAGAAGGGAATAAAAAAGGAATTTTTGGAAAAATGAAAGAGAAAAGCTTTGATGCTTCTCCTCTTACAAGGAGAAATTCTGTGCCTTTACTAAAATTAATTCCAAAAGAAAGTGTGTCATTTGTGTTAACCTCCTTTCTCCCCAGAAGTTAGACAAGCGTTACTCATCTATCATGACATGCAGAAAAGACCATTGACTGGAAAAGCTACAATTTGTTAATGTTTTTTAATTTTTTAGCTGCTGTAGCTATAATGCATTTTTCCTTATTAAAATGAGATTAAGGATATGCTCTCAACTTTCACTTGGTGAAATACTAAAGAAAAAAGTTTACACAAAAAATAGATATGATTAAAATACTAAGAATGGGATAGCCATAGATTAGATAATACAGTGTTTGTATCTTGAAATTCATCTTGAAAAATTCTTAACATAAAATTATAATAAACATTCAATAAAGCACAGGGGAGCAACTTACATAAGTTCATCCATGAATGTTTCGCATTGTTGTTATGAACATATGATAGAATTTAACAGCTGTTAGTACATTTTGGTGATTAATTATAGGAATACAAGCATTAACATAATTAAAATTTTAGGGCTTTAAGATCAATTTTATTTCAAAAAAATAAATACGTGTATTTTATATCGTGTAATACAAAGAAGTCAAATTCTGATATTAAAGTGTAGTACAATAACTGTCTTTGCAAATTAGAGCAAAGATGTTAGTCTGAATGAAAATGGCATTAAAAAGTCGGTATGCTTCAGAGGTGCAGATAATAACTATCAAATTAAGAACTTAAATTTGCCAAGCCCTTTCCATAGAAATTTAGTAACATCTAAAAATCGTAGAAACATTTACTTTTAATGAAAATATGTAGGTTTATTCTAATACATATAGATACTGTCTCATAAGTAATGTCGTTTTTTAAGAAAAACAATTTGAAATGTGTTGTGACAAGCAATTAACTAGTTTTCAAAGTATAGACTACTAGATTCTGTGGTCTTGAGACATCGTTCAGCGAGGTTTATTATTGCAAGATGGTAACAGTCTCTGGTTTTTGATGTGAAGAATTCAGTGGCATCCACTTGCACTGCTTCATTATTATCAAAATTTCTTTCATGTAGAAAATGGGCCATGAATCTAAAAAGATGATAATAATCTGATGGTGCAAGATCAGAGCTTGTATGCTGGGTGTGGTAGTAGTTTTGATTCCTCCCAATTCCTGAATTTTTTACATGGTTTGTGCAGTATGTGGTATTGCATTGTCCTGTTGTAATAGAACTCTATTTTGGTTAACTAATACTGGGTATCTCCGTCTCAAAATTTAATGAACTCATTCCAGTTGTTGAGAGTAAAGATCTGCATCAATCGCCAGTCCATTTGAAACAATCTCCCAGTGAATCACACTTTCAAAATGCCAGAAAATACACAGTTACTTTGGGACCAAACTGACTTTTTTTTAACAATGACTTTGACAGGTTGGCAGAGACCAAGCCACTGTTTCAAGGCATCAGGGTTTTGCTAATACACCCATTTTTGATCACAAGTAACAATTCTCCTGACAAATGTGTCATCCATGGGATTATGGATAAGCTGACAACAAAATATATCCACTATACATTCAGCCTGTTGGGGTGTCAGTTCATGAGGTACAGATCTACAGCTTCTGTATGATTTTCAAAGTGTCTTAATGTAGTGATTTATATCTTTTGATTGACCAAATTCTTCCTAAAGCCTATGGGTACTTTCTTGTGCATTTTCTCGCAAAACTTGACGTGTATCCTCAATATTCCATAATTTAGGTCTTCTAGAACATGGTAAATCTTAGGGTTTTCATCTCCATTGTTGAAACATTGGAACCATCACTGTGCCACATGCTCACTAATGACATCTTCTCCTTCCACTTGATATATTCTTGGTGCTGCTGCAAAGGCTTTATAATCTTGTTTCCAGTTGTGTTTTAGAAGGACTCTTAAGTTCAAACTTTGTTATCTTCATTTTGTGATTGTTTATTGACAACCCAAGACTGACACATGCTCACAATGTATGCAACACTAGCTGTGGCATCCTGTAAATAGCATTGCCAAACCAAAGAAACCCAATAAATTTTCCAAAACACCAAAATCAAAAAACTGACTTTACTTATGAGACCATCTAATATCTCTGATTAATCTCTTATCAATTCATGTACACATTTGTGATCCCTGATGTGCATGCATTGGTTGGGCATTAACTACTAATAAGAATCACTATGTACCTTTTCTGTGCCCTGATTGAGACTATTGACACAATCAGAAGTGTACTGTAACACTGAATATCAAACATGGACAGAGAAAGAATATGTTGGAACGTCCTTAATGGCGTGTCCACATTAACAGACTGTTTGTTGGAATACAATATATGGCAACAACAGCAACGACGATGATGATCTTTAGAGGCATACATACACCTCACCCTTCGTCCCTTCTGAAAAATGAAGTGCAATTGATATAGTAAGAGCATTATCTAATGACAATATATTTGAGTGCTGCTTCATAGAAGATATCCTTTTAAATTAAAAGTGAAAAGTGCAAACTAAAATAAACTCTTGGTGCTATTGCAGAGGATTGCTTACATTCATTATTGAAAAATGGAAAAACAGCCCCTGGAAATTGAACGAGAGGCATTATATAATCTCTCCTGATATTTGGTTACTTCCAGCTGTGGTTTGTAATAAATTTCTTTTCTGTTTCATTTTAGTTAGCACTAAAAATATATATCGAGCCTTTGGGCAGTGCAATTAAAATAATATTCTTTTTCAGTAGTATTTAGCTGATTGTATGGTTGACATCTGAGCCGCCACTGAATAAAATATAATGTTACACAATGAAACTTCCCAAAAAACTTTAACTTTATTATGCTCAGAGATTCTTCATGTTTCTGTCTCCTCAAATCCTACTATTACCATTACCAATGCCATTGGGTTAGATAAGTGTTTGAAATGCATTTTTGTGCAACATGCAAATTGTTACTAAGGGGCAGGTACTAAACTGTTACTCTTTGATGGGAGTGAATGAAGGAAAAGGGCTACGTCTAAATTTAAATATAAATTTCATTCTAATATTAATAATTTCAAGGTTAAAACTTATTATTGAGTATTCATTCGCATGAATAGCTGTTCAGAATTAGAAAAACTGAAAATGTGACTTTGACCTGAGAGCTTAAAAAGAAGTTAATATACAGTTGAGGGACATAAATCATATTTACACATAAATAGTATCATCAAAAACTAAATGCAAATGTCTGTGTGTTAAGAACTCTAACAGTTATATAGCATTAGAAACTTTTAAGAACCACTTATTTTGCAAGGTTTGTTCTTTTTTACTAAGTTGTGACAGCTCTTCTGGAAAAATTGTCACCAGCAAAAACAATTTTCATAATATTAAAAAATAATTAAAATGAAATTAAAATGAAAATGATTAAGATAATTTGTGTACTAGATGCTCAACAGGTTATACAGGATGTAACAAAAAGGTATGTCAAAGCTTTTAGAAAACATTTCTTACATGTAGAGGATAAAAAATGTTATATGAACATAGGTCTGGAAATTGCCATGGTAGAGCTGCTGTTTTACAACTCTGCTTACACGGTGAGATGTGTAATACATAGCTGTCCTGTGGCCATAATTCCACAGTAGTTTAATGGTACAGTAGTAAACATTCGCTTTTACATCTGGTTAAATTGTGCGGAGGTGATGCATTTCACTATTGTTGCCAATGTGCTGCAGTACACTTGTTTAGGCTCTGGTACTTGGTTCATTCCTCATTCCAGGTTTTCTGTCCATCAATTTATGGATAGCAGTTTTCCTGGTAGGTAGATAGGAAGAGGTGGACCAATTCCATGGCCTCCATGCTCGCCTGATTTAAGCCCACTAGATTTTTATTTGTGAGAACCTTTGAAATCTTGTGTTCGTGCAACACTAATTTCAGATACAGAGTCTTTGTGCTCATACTGTAGAAGCTGCCTGACTACAAAATTCTCCAGGGCTAACTCAATGCATTAGAGTCTATGGTAATGGCGGGTAGAAGGATGCATCAGAGCTAATGGAAGGCATTTTAAGCATGCAAATTTTACCACATTTCTGTCATTGAGTGTTGTATAGAGTTCAGCTGTAGAAAAAGTCCTTTAAAAAGGAAATAAACAATTTCTGGATCTGTGCACATATGACACGTTTTTGTTCTGTCTGCAGGAGATGTGTTCTTAAATGTTTCAAATACCTTTCTGTTACATCCTGTATTTTCATTCAGATTTGTTTTGCAAGATAAAAATGAGGCAGTAAATAGTCATACCCTGGCTTTTCACCCACAGTAATGTACATCTTACTTTGTGCATTATTACATAAAAATTTAGATTATAGTTATGAAATAAAGTTTACTGAGCCTTATATGCATTGAACTTCTTCTATCGCTTTGCCTTCGGAAGTTATTTGTTAAAGTAACAAAATGGCAGCTTGAAATGTTGATAGTTTCCCAGTGATGTGTGAAGTTGGTTACTTATGAAGTTTAACACCAGTTATAAACTAGGGTTTTTCTCATGCTATAAAGTCTTCAGCTGGTACACTCACCTTCATGAGATTCTTTAAAGTCATTCCTAGCTTACCGGTACACAGGATAAACTTGACACATTTACCATATGTGATCCCCCAGAATCATTATTTAATCATGATGTCTTACACGGATAAATGAGGATGAAGCAAGTGTTACATAGGTAGGCTTAGATTGCTTGGTCTATAAAACTTTAGGGTAAATTAAACAGTAAAGTTACTGCTTCCATGTAATTTTTACAAAATACAGTTTTTATATCATATAAAAGAGAATTAAATTAGTAAACACAAAAAATGGAAGAGCAGAAGAAACAAGAAAAAAAGAATCTATGTAATTTCAAGGCATATTTTTCCTTTTCCATCACAAAACCAAAATATATCCTCCAAAAACTCTTGATGCCTTAATAAAATATAATTTTCTAGTTGTTCCTATCTTAAAGCAATAGTCTAATTAAAATATAAGACATATTCAGTTTATAACTATCCAGTTACATGCATATATTTTAGATGCTTCTTTGCTTCACACACATAATTTCTATTGGAATGATTTAGATGCTTTTTGACATTTGGAAATTTCATTGTAATCTTTGACAGAGTTAAATCTTTATGGTTCCTTTCCTTGATACTCTAAAATTTAAAAATGAGCTAATAAATCCTGAATCATTATCCGAAAAATAAATCATATCAAGCACATGAAATTTGCATAGTATCCCGAGCATACATTAAAGTTTAAAGGCAAATAGAGAAACATGTTTACATCAAAATATAATCTGTGGAGCAAGTTACTGCAAAAGCTTATGCATAAAAACTGAATAGTTGTAGCTCATGTTATACAGTTTCAAATCAATTTATCAAATCAATAACTTTTTACTTATTAGGTAATATCTTTGTGCTGCAGCAACCATGCACAGAATAGATTACATTTATTTTTTTATTATTATGATGTAATGAGTCAGTTGTGCAGCTCTAAAAAGTTACCATACAGTCAGCTGAATTTGAAATATACTTGCTTCAGAATGGAGAGTTTTAAAACAGCAAATGTTAGGTTTTATGGATATGTGACATTTCTTTGTTCAAATTTCAGATGTAGCAAAACTTTACTTCTGATATGCAGGGTTAATATTTATTGCAGAACTTCAGGTTTCAGTAAGAAAATTTACTTTCATACTAGTCAATATTTCTCTTTCCTCTTTCCTTTTTTCCCCTTTATTTCCCTCCCATTGCAAAAATTATATTTCAACTTTAAGTTGTACCAAATATTTGTAAGTAAAATGTCTGTTGTAAGACATAATATTAAGTACACTATTGGCAATTGTCTTTCTTTATTTATTTTGTTGAAATTTCAAAGCATCTTTCATTCACAGTTCAGTGTGCTTGAATAATTTCACAATTGGGATGCAAACCATAGTGGTTTTTAGAAAATGTCTCAAGGTCATGCAGAGAAATCTTCAGGAAAGAAAATATATTATAGTTCTCTTTATTAAGTAAATTGAAATTTTCTGATGACTGCCGTGTAAAATAGCAAAAATAGCATAATGCACAAATCATTCAAGGCTTGCTCTTTGAAGTTCTTGCCGAGTTTAAAGGAAATTTTTGAAAATAAAGTAATGGTAAGCTACTGCACTTCTCCATTTTTATCTCTTGTAGTGCATTCAATGACAAAATGCAAAAGAAAATGTTATTCAGTTGGTGGTATGCTAATTAATTAGTAATATTATTCTTTATGTTTATGTAAAACTTGCATATTTTGTTATAATTACACTTTAGCTGTATTTCTTTAGAGTTAAATTTGAGCAAAAGTACAGCTTCACCTGCAAAAGCTTCAGTAGAAATATTTTATGAATTCTTGTCAACATTATCAGCTATTTGTTCACAACTGGTGTCTGCTATATCCAAAATGAGGTGAGTAGTTCATAACAGCCAAGATAGACTTAAGTGTGTAGCTGCAATGTTCAAGCATAAAATTATTTTTACCGATCCACTTATCTCACAACTATTTTCCTCTGGTAGACTTATATTCTGTATCATCTTCGAAAGGGACACATAAATTGAATGGCAAGCTAAACAGAATTAACCATATAATAGGATTCTCAGCAGTCGTTTATTTCGTTTGGTTTGGTATGGTGTATAAACTATTCTTAAATGGGAAAGTACATATAAATAGTTTAGTCAAGAAACTAAATGTAAGTGCAAATGCATGCTCAACAAGAGTGCGACATTTATATAACCATAAAAAAGTTTAAAAACATTCGTTTTGCAAATTCTTATACATTAACAAGTCATGGTAACTCTTCCGGGGAAATTCATACCAGAAAAACAATTTTCATAATCAAAGAAACTATTTGTAGTCAAAGTATAAACTTGAAAGAAGCGTAGAGACAGTGAAGCACAACTTAGCACAAAAGTGAATCGAGAAGATATTGACACTCTGCTTCACTCACACTGTTTTTTCACAGGAAATGTTTCAAGAGCTTTTGCTCTTATCAGCTGGAACTCGACTGGTGCAAATTGTCCAGCTGATAATAAGAGCAAAAGCTCTTGAAACACGTCCTGTGAAAAAACAGTGTGAGTGAAGTATAGTGTCAATATCTTCTCGATTCACTTTTGTGCTATTTGTAGTCAGTTTATTGACACTTTGTCACTTACATTCTTATATTATCAAGGGACTAATTTCGAAAACCATAGCTTCCATCCTCAACTTCTCTCCAACTAGCATCTGTTGTTGTCTGCTCTCTTCTCTCTGGTGTTGGAACTATGAACTTCGTTGTCAAATTATCTACTGGTGGGATTTCAAAGTTCATTAATCGGTCCTCAAAACAACGGATGTTTTAAATCTGTAAAACATACACGTACTGTGTCAGTAAACATAAAATTCATGAAATAAATACAGCTTGTAATAATAAGAGTAATAAAGAACAACATGTGAGAAATGGAAGTTCAAAGTTTAAAATACGAATTAAATACATCCATGGATTAAGCACACCAAATTTTAGAGCTGACCCCATAGCTCAGTTGGTAGAGCACCTGCCTGCTGTGTGAAGACTTCCAGGTTTGATTTCTGGTTTGGGGTGGGGATTTTTTTTTTCCAACCCTGATGATTCCCCATCTTCCCCAGAGTCTGAAAGTATGAATGAGAGTGAGAATGTGTGCATGTTCTAATGATTAAATATGCAAAGTACTTGCAAACCAATGCTTACGAGTTAACACCATAATAGGCAATATGGTCCAAAGGAAAACACCCGCCGATATGACCATTGCGGTTAATGGCAGGGTATAAATGGAACAAAGAAGAAGATTAAAAATTCTTAAATAGTTTACCTGAATCTATTAATGATAATCAAAGTCTTATGCACTTAATAATGTCTGCCAGAAACAAAAACGGCAATCAAACAAAACATTTCTTACCTTTGGCAGTTAAAAGGTAATTGAAAATGTGAGAAAATTATGAATTTAAAATGGGTGAAGCTGTATGAATGTTCAGGTTTGACTTCATTGAAATATACTTATAAGGATAATATTTGCTTCATTATGCAAGTTCCAGATTGTGAATGCATTGATAATTTGTACATTTTTGTTACTTTTTGGCATTGTGGGATGAATAGGACTTAAACAATATCATAGACATGTGCATCTATCCCAAGGAACCTGCTTAAAAGCTGCTTAACAATATCTGGTTTATATTTGGATTTCTGCAGTTCCCATAAATGCAGGATAGCTGTGTTGCAGTTTAATTTTGAATAACTTTCTTCCAGCTTTTGCCGGTGGTTTTCACATTTACTATACATTATTACTCGAAGCTTATAAAATTATAATTTGATTTAATGTTGGAATTCTGGTATTCTTTGACTTTAAGAACAAACCTTTGTGGCATATTGCACTTTATTTTGCAAAAGTACAATTTAACATTTGAAAACCACTTGCATAGTGTTTATTTGCAATAGAAACTATGCTCATGATCTTTAGCAGAACTAGGTAAGAATTAATGTGAACATTTTCAGGCATTAGATTAATTTGTCATTATATATGACATTATTACACATCATGTTAGGATATTTGTTGGGAAAAAATAAAAAGCCATTGGTTTTGGCTTCTATTTATACTTCCTTTGTTTATTTTTTGTCCCTTATTTTCTTTTTTGCTTTTCTTTGTAGTGGAGGCAACACGGATCACTGGTAAATATTAATTTTGTAGAATTTGTACATATGTTTCGTTATTAGAATTTCTCTTCAGATACTGTAAAGCATCCTAAGGGACTTAGACCCTTTTATACATTTTGTTTGAAAGAAGATCCAGCGTCATAACTGGATCATTTTTGACGCTTTCCATCATCCTTCCTGCTCGTGTGACACTTGAGAAATCATACTATATTTATAAGATTACATTGTCCCTTTTAAAGTGCAAGATTGTATATTCCTGTATTAAGATATGTTAAATGTTTTGTACAAGGCTCCTTAGTTTGGCTTACTGAAAAATTATTCCAATTTATTTCTAGTATCTTCTCATGTTCCTCCACTGGAAAGCGTCATATTTCTGAGCATGGTCTCCCATTGCCTGGTAACTCACTGTTTAGTTTTGTTTCTTATGTGTTTGCCAGGAATTCTCAAACAGTACAGAATTTAACAATAAGCACATTTTTGCAAATGCATTATATGCACAGTACATAATATTCAATAGCTGTTTAAACTCTGTATTTGCACTTCAATTGCAAAGATAAAATACTCACAAACAAGGAATATTGACTAAATTTTCTAAAGGCTGTGTACATGGAGTGAGCACAGAATTCACAACAGCTTAATTATCACAAAAGTGAATCGAAAAGATATTGACAAGCTTAATTATCCTTCAAGTATTCCTAATTAAACTATCCTTGGATTTAGGTAATTGCAGTCTGGTTAAGTATACCTTGGTAAAAGATTTAAACAGTCTTATTTATAAAAATACCAGAGTACAGAAATGTTCACATACACACTGTTACCAACTGTTACAATGACACTTCACATCTTCAACATTTTTAGTAGTTAGCTACACACAGTGGTAAGAAAAATTACTTTGTTCAAAGTGATTGGATGGTGGACGTACTGAAGTGTCACTTCTTTCTTACTTTTAAATAAGCTGTTTGATTTTTGTTTGTAATAATTACTAAGTGACATGATTTATTTTTTGGAATAACAATTTGAGGCTGGGATTTGTTTAATACTATCCCCTCTTTGGAAATATTAAGCTCGTGAATATTTTCAAAAATTACTATCATATACTTTGTCATTTTATGAAGAGACATTTCAATTTATGGGTATTTAAAAGTTTTTATCATGTCATTATTTTACACACAATAAAGTAGTGCCTACAGTATGAAAAAGATGTATATATGACAGATGCATTTCCTTGTATGGTAGAGGAAGGCAACTTATTTTTAGCAAAACGCTACAAAAATACAATTCTTTTTTTCTCATAAAATATTGAGTACCTACTGACTGATGTCAGTCTTATGTCTTATTTGCTACAGTTCCTTCCTTACCTGTAATTATATTTACTGAAAAGTTAATCATTTGTTGACACTAAAATACTGCACACAAATACTTCTGCTATCCAATGTGAAATTTATAACAAAATCCTAATTTAGAAAATGAACAATTAATAATTGATTCTGACTTATGAGCTGCTGATTCTCAAAATATTAGAAATTATAAACAGGTTGCTTTAGCTTACGCCATAAAATATCCTTTAACTCCTTTTATTATTATGATTATTATTCAACTATTCACAGCTGGTTTTCAGAATTAATAACAGTAGCATTTATAACAAGCTCCATGCAAAACATTAAGAAATATCATTATATGATGTCTAGTATATGCATTACTTGACAATGCCTCTGTTCATCTGCGTCTCAAAATAGACGAAGTAAACAAACAAAAGATTGTAACTGGAGAATACTGCAAAGAGATATTGTGCTTTCAATACTCCTGTTATGGTCAAGGAGCTAGGAGAAATGTCATTCCACCATAGAATGGACTGCCCATTTTATTAGCCCAAGGCACTTGGAAGGACCTGTCACCTGAGGTGTCTTATCTTCAGTGGTAGAATGATAATGAAGGCCTGGACACAGCTTGTATTTAAATCATGGATCTTCAAGCATAGTTCATAAAATTCAGGTTATCATTTTCAGGATAGTGCATATTTTGTAACTATTTTTTCATTGCAAGGAATCTGACATATTAACAATGAATAGAAGAACAAGGCTATCTCTATTTTATCCATGTAATAGCTGAGTAGCTGAATACAATAGCCAAATTGTGTTGAATGTTGTTCTAATTATAATAATACTTTAATTTGAAGAAGTAGTAGTTGACTAAGATTCCTAGTTCAAATTATTAATACAAGAAAATGTCTTGATCTGATGTTTGTTAAACATTCCAATTTTCGGGAATTTCTCAAATTTAGCTTAGAAGTTGGAAAACAGAGTAATTTTGCTAGTTTTGTTATAACATCTTAACATACAAAATTTATCTGTTTGAGAAGATCTGGCTTATGTTTGTTGTTTGTCCATTTCTGTGTTTCTTACCAATTATAAGTTTTTCATTGTGCATTCTGTTGCTGTTCCTTTCATGTTTGTGTAAAATAGTTGGAATTTGGGAGGAAAGAATACAGGCTTGTTTTACTGTTGAAAACACTAGGTTAGATTGTTTGGATTATAACATATGACTAAAATAAGTAAGGAGTTGGTATCACATTGACTATTTCACCTGTAAGAAAAAAACGTTTACTTATTTTTACAGGTTGCAGATGAGTTAGGTTGTTTAGAAACTTTAAAGTATTTTTTGAAATGACAGGATCCTTAAAAATCCTTCAAAGCTACATACTTATAAAGGGAAGTGGTGATATACTTTTATACAGAGCAGCCAGCAGTGGAAATTGAAATTGAAGTCAAATATCCATTTTCTGGCAGCCAATTTTAAAGTTTGTGTTTTACCTAAATTTCATTGTATCATTCAGCACAAAGCCCTTGTGAGGTTCTGTTTAAAAGGAGTAGAATATCTGTTTAAAATTAGTTCAGAAATCAAGAGATCACTATTTCTATGTAAATACATCTCAGTTGTTTTCAAGCTGCGCAAACCAGCTTGATAATCCTTTGAATTCAGTGATACTAATGACAAACCTTTTGGTGGAACCAATTGCTTAGTTTTACTGTTGCAACACTATATAATTAGTTCAGATGGATATGAGTTAACACCATAAAAAAAATCCTAATTATACTTTTTATTTCATATACTTATTTTGTAACCAATATGGCAGTAATACTTGGTTCTAATGCAATTTTCATCTGCAGTGTTGCTTTTATCCTTTCTCTTCTCTAAGTAGGCATTATATTTTTTTTATAATTTAAAATTCGATTTTTTCATTTGAAAGTGCACTGCATCTCCCTTATTTTTACATGACCCAAAAAGTAATTGTGTATTTGGACCATTTAAATATTGAATTTATGGGTAGGACTCCATCTGGCAACCACAATGTATTAGAACTTGCTCTGAAGTGGAGAATGTTTATGTTGGAAACAAGTAATTTAGCTCTTCTCTTTGTAATAAGCATGCATGCAGTGGGCCTTTTAACAACAGACATTGCAAGTGCTTTGTTTTTTGAAAGTAAAATCAATCTAACTTTTTACAAACAGGTTTGTTACTCTTTATGTATAGTTAAATTCACATGGTTATTCTACCTTAATTTTATCAATCAATTTAGAATTACAACTTCTACTACATGACTTTTACAGTTGCTTTAGGGCCTCAGCTTCCCTCAGTTTTTGTCTCCATTAATTTCTATCTTCTGCTTTCCTTCTCCTCATTTGGACTCCCAAATCAATCCAATACAAGGCTTATCTGAGGTTTCTTTAACAATAATATAGTTAACTAGGTGTTAGCCTAGCGCACTACCCCGAACCTCCTATTTATATCCCCAGAGTCTCAGGTGGCTCAGCTATATGCCCAAGTAATAGCTATCCATTTTAGTCATCTACAACATGCTTGAACTACTTTGGGGCTATTGTTTAACTCTAATCACCACACAAGGTCAATTTAGAATTTTGTTGCTGAAAAGAGATTTTGATTGTCTTCTGATCTATTAAAATCAAGAACTTCCATTGTTGGGTACATTGTGAAATGATCTTGTTTCACAAAATTTGAATATTTTTGCATTACGGCCATCTGAATATGTACTTGGTATTAGGAAAACACTTTTGAAGTCTATCTTTAACATTTTTCATAAACTTACTGTTTTCGTGAATACATATTTGCTGAAATAAGTTTCTCCATTAAGTCATTATTGTAAGTTCATTACTTTTGGAGGAATGACTTTAATTTGCAACTCCTTGGCTAAAATTTGTCCTGTGTCTCTGAAAGTGTCAACAGCATTGCCAAATTATTCTCACTGAATTACCCTCACTTTAGAGATTCTTCCTAAAACACTTCAAATGTATATTTTGTCTATAACAACTGATGTTGCCATCATGTTAAAAGTTCATTTGCTAAGCAGTTTGAATTTTGTTGCTTATAATTTGGATTTCTTAAGCATCTGAGATTTCTGTCATATTTCAGTTGCAATTGCTCAGTTTTTAAATGCGGTCTAAGTATTTTTATTTCAAGCTACATTTGTTCTTGAAATAGTTTTCTTTCTTGTTTCTTTCTTTTAAGAATGAGTTCATCAAATGATTTAAATATGCAAGCTGCAATCATCATTATACAAGGACAGACTTGATGATATAGGTAACAATGGTTTCCTTTGATATTAAACTGTATTTTAAGGATTCTTATCACAATGAGCTGTTTTCTGTGCCTATTACATCTCTAAAATGAAATAGAGATGGATCTTAATTTGAATTTGCAGGTTTAAATTTCTGCAGAAGTAGTATGGATTTTCTTTAGTCCTTTAAAGCATTTCTGGATTTTGTCTTGCATCTATTAAACCCACGTATATTAATTATTTTATAAATAGGATAGGCAGTAAATACTATAATGCAGGCATAGTTCCTAAATTCTGAGTAGAAGTTGCTTTATAGAATATTTTTGCTGTAGGAAAAACAAGGATAAGCATTAAATGTTAGAAGTATTTAATTATTTGTACATTATTTACTAAATATGTTGTATTATGTATATGCCAAGGGGGTTGGTTAGAGGAAAAAAATCTATTTAGGCTTTTAAAAGGTTCTTCCTGCTTCAAATGAATTTTGAGCAGTTAAGATGAAAACGACTAGAAAAATGTACCTTACAGTCCATACGAAATTGGTACGACCTACAAGCAGTCTTAATTTTCCTTAAATTATTTCATTTGTCAATAGAGAAGTTAATGCAGTCTAAATCCTGTTTTGTGGCTTTCCTTTACTGATGCTAATTTTTTACTTTTTTACATGCACATTTTCCTTCATGTAAATAATGCATTTTTGTACAGCACATATAAAGTCTCAAAAACAGCAACGAAGTATGCTTCAGGATAATATTTTTTTACTTTTCTTCATATCACTTCCTCTCCCATAAGGATTGCCATATGTGTCTAATATGTCATGGGAGTGGTGAAAATTCTCTTAAAATAAAAGCAGAGTTGAATTTTATGTACTTCTTATTGATCGTTAGAAGATATATGATTAAACAACAATATTGTGCTCCTTTTTGTTTATTATGGCTGTCTTCGCTTTTAAGGGCAGGACTATTGATTTATTAATAATGGTAAATCAATGCTTTCAGTGTATGAGACAGTGTGTCTCATACCAGAACACCCATGCATATTTGTAAATGAGTTAGACCAGCAGTAGAATTTTACACATGCTGATCACCTCTTCATATTTTATTTGAAATAAATACGCCCTCTTAATTACTAATTTTCTCTTAAGCTTATAAATGTAATTATTGTTGCAATATAGTAAGAAAGAACTAACTTACAATTCTGCATCACGTTAGATGAAAGGACAAAAACTATCATAACTTTGCAATTATCTTGAAACTACTATTTCATATTTCTTTGCTGTTCTAGAGATTTTGCATATCCCATTGTTGTATATTGCTTGCATGTAATACAATTAAGTGTATTTTAAGTTTCCTGCTTATTTGAAAACTGAAGATATTGCATTGGTGAAAGCACAGAAAGATATGTTGGCTAAACTTCTAAACTGTTATAGAAAACTAATTCTATAATTGAAACATCTAAGGGGAAAACCATAGTTTTTAGTGCTTTTAAGTAAAATTATTTTTAGAATTCAGAAGGTGCTGTTCTGATAGATGTTAGGTAATATAATGAATTATCATCCAGAAAACGATCCAAACAGAATGTTTTAAGCACATTTGTGTTTATAATAATAGTAAATGTGCACAATATACATTGTTCAATTAGATTTAAGGAACTCGCTGATTGCAAACTTCCTTGCCTCACATTTCACTATATGATATCTACTGCACTCCTTTCCACACAACGAACACATGTACGGTTCTCCTGGATCAAGAAATTGTTTAATGGTACACAGTTTAATGTGGAACCCATGTACAGCCAGGCCAGTCACCATATATTGTTTCTCATAGTTGGTAAGAGTCCAATCTTGCATTATCATGGTATCCATCATGTAGAACTCTTTCCACTTTTTCTCCCTTTCCCTGATGACTTTATACCAGCTGCAGCTTGATTCTTAAGTCCTACATAAAATATGTCTCTCTTGCTAGAGCATACATTAGCCTAGAGATCATGAACTTTGATAGACCTAGGACTCTCTTCAAATATCTCGCCTTCAGACTTTCTATTTATCTCATCAGGTGACCCCATACAAATTCAATCCCGTATGCTATTGTGGGCACTATCTTTGTCTCAAAGAGTCTCATTGCTAGAGCGAGTACATTTGTGTTTATAACCTACAAAAGTGTTTTAAATATTTTATTTGTTAACAATGAAATCAATTGCCAGATTCAAATCTGCACTGCTAATATGCTGGAATTTTATCCCACAGGGGTTCTTTTACATGCCAATAAATCTATTGCAAGAGGCTGTTGCTCTTAAGCACACATAAAAACATTGATCTGGGCTACATTTGAACCCTGATCTTGAGATCAGGGGGTCAGCATCTAACCAACCGGGCCACCCAGATGAATTTATAATATTTATAACAGTAAAATGAAAGCCAAACATATCACCTTGTTCATAAGTATTCCTTAATAATATATTGTATGTATTGTTTATGAATAGTGTGTGCAGTCAACTGGACAGGGATCAGTTCCTGAAATTCTTCCAATTACTGTAAAAAGTGGATATGAAAACTGATAATCTTGTGACAACCAGAATAACTCAATTATGCTTGTAATGCTGGAATCATTAATCTCCATGATGTATAAGTATTATTTGTGCATTGAAATTTATGTAAACATGCTTGGAAAGATTTTAATGTTAATTCCAAAAAGGCCCTAAAAGTTTATTTCTTTTAATCTCCAACTATGCAAGATATTTTCTAATGGTACAGAAGTTTTCAGTATTTCTTTCTGATGACTCAAATACTTCTCTTGCTGGCTGGGAAGTTAATGCAATATCTGATGGATTCATAGAGTACTCTCTGTACAAACATCTAAGTCTAAAGCATCAAACTGGTTACAATATTGTGGAAGAATATATATATTGACTAAGTATGGGACAGAGTTGAAAAGTAATCATAATGTGTAGTTGACAAAGTTATTTAAGATATTCTGTTGCTTTACAAAACCTGAAAATAAAGAAAAACAGAATATGCTGCCTTTATGTGGTGCTTGATATTGGTAGTGCAGTACTTGCAGTAATGAAATGCCTTGCTCTATGCTGTTCTTTAAGACAAAGAGAAATTGCTCTCTTTTTAAGGCTGCTCCATGTGCAGCTTTGCTATGTGCTTTATCTTCATAGTGGATAAGTATAAGGGAAATCGTTCTTTACATGATTAACTTCCTGTTGAGCATTTAGGAACAGTATGGAAAAACTTAAGTTCTACAGTAACTGTTTTATGTGGTACCATATCATTGTCACTCCAGAAAGATAATTTTTGAGTTGACAAGTTCTGTTAACAGATTTGAGAATAAAGCTAAAAGGACTTAATGGTCATTGAAATGTATCTTAGTAAACAGTCTTTACGAAAAGTTGAGTAATAAAAATTACCATAAAGTAACAGCTTATGTTGTGATAGGCTTATTAGAAGAAAAAACAAATGCGGGTGCTAATATGGAAAGAATAACAGAAGAAAGTCGAAGTTGCTGAGGAGCAATTATAGGAGAGCTCAAAAAGTAGTTTTGGATTAAAAGAAGTCAAGGGTTTGTTCTTCCACACACTGTCAGATTTATACTAAATCTGTGCTATATAGGAATGCCACTTATGTAGCGTAATATATAGGCAAAATGTACAGAATATCTAGGGTGCACAGCCGTAGGTGCGAGGTGCATCCAGAGAGTAAATTTCCCTTTTTTCAAAAACAAAGACAATACAGTTGCATCAACAACTTTATTGGCAACATGTACAGCAATGTGTGAGCTATTTTTCCATATAGTCACCAAAACAATTCTGATATTTTGTCATATCATGGGATCAACTTTTGTATTCCATGACACAGAAGTCCACTGCCTGTGAATGGAACCACCATGTTACAGTCATCTTCAACTCTTCATTGTTGTGGAAACTTGGTACGGAGGACAGGAATTTCTTGAGGTACAAGAAAAGATGGAAATCGCTGGGAGCAAGATAAGGACTGTATGGTGGTCAATCAAATAGCTCCGAACCAAACCTCTGCAAATGCGTTAACTGCTGCTAGTTTCCAGGGTAAAGTGAGAAATCCACGTCTCAGCCTTTTCGAGGAACTCATCACCATCATCATGATGCTGCTGCAGAAATGTCAGAGTGGTGACATTTGTCACAACAGTCAGAGCTGCAGAGTTTCGTGTTGTGCTCTGTCAGGTTTATGGCACCCACCTGGCACACAATTGCTTGAACAGCAGGAGCTTAGCGACAATTTCATGCAACAAGAATCAGAATATCTGCAGAAAAATGGTTACTGAGCCCTGTCGGTTCTCCATGATGCACCGTCGTACTAACTTAACAAGGTGAACATCGAGGGATGGTCGCTCACTGCACTCTTCCTCATGGACACTTTGACCACCTTCGGACCAGCATTGTACCACATGTTTGCTCATAATGTTCTACCCCTAAACCCAACAGAGCGGACATGAATTTCGATGGACGATATGTTTTGTGCATTAAGGAACTTTATAACTGACCGCACATTGTAGACAGCGGGAGAACAAATAAGAGATGCCACATCGGGGAACTGCTGCCGCCCTCCTGCCTCTAGGCGAGAACTGTCGAGGCAGCATATGCTGTTATGTCATAGATCTGTTAACTTGCATGATGTTCCCGGCTAAATACGTTCACTTTAAAGGGAATGGAATTGGGGAACTTACTTTCTGGATGTGCCTCGTACTTGGTAATATTTAAGTAGATCACAATCACATCTGTTGGTTATTATTCAATCACATAGTGCTGCAGGACAGACATTTTGTAATGCCTGAAGATTGATAAAATTAGAGTTTTATACAGCTTCTTTGATTTAGCAAATGAGCAATACTCCCTTCCCTTTTGGTTCACTGGCTAAGAAAAGTAGGCCCAATATTCTTTATCAGCATATATTTGATGGGAATAAACCATCTTCTCTATTCTGAAGGTCAGCATTTGGACTCTCAATAGGAGTTTGGTTTTCTCATTTACCTTAAAAAAATTAAACATCAAATAAACTTCAGTATTAAGGGCTTCAGTTTATACATACCATATATAAGCCAATCCATCAATTTCCCTGTGAGATATTTGCAACAAATGAGGGCAATAAACCAAAACAGAAAAAAGAGGTGGAAAAAATATGATTAGTATTTGACAAACATAATGTTGCATCTTAGGGAAGGGAACTGTTTCAACATAACAGAGACAATATGTTCCTTGAATGAATGTAAGATTCAGTGTTATATCTGATCAGCATCTCTTGAGTATCCCACAATTACGTGGTCTAAAAAGGAAAACAAAAAACTTGTCAAGATTTTGAATTATGGAACTCAAAAATAAAGAATAAGGAAATTGTACTTTTAGTGTATACCACTGAGTTTATTCTAAACTCAGGGTAACAAATTGGGTTTATTATGTTATATATCCTTTTGAAATGGTTAAATTAAATTATTTCAAATAAATTAATAAGAAAATATACGCTAACAATATGTAGTAAGTACACAATCTTTATTAAAAGTGACTGAGACCATGTTTTCTACTTTTCACTTATGTTGGAATGTAAGTTGTTTGCTGTGGAAATAGAAAACTAATTAAGCAAAATGCTAATATAAAAATTATTTGTGGTTGGTTTATTGACACTCGTCACTTACTTAAAAGTAAGTGACGAGTGTCAATAAACCAACCACAAATAATTTTTATATTAATTTTGACGTCACTGTTACTAAATTCCTCCAAACACACATTAAGCAAAATGCTGTTTATTCCAATGCAAAAGTGAACAGAATATGAAATTAATTTTTTATTTGTTGGATTTATCTGCTTATTTAGTTAAGAAGATACATATTTTTTATGGCCAGGTTAGGGTTTGAAGTAACAAGCATGGAGGCTGTTCCCAACCTTTAATGTCCAAATTATACAGCTGATAGATATTTTATACTGAGAAGTTTGAGATATGAAACCAGTGATCGGATATGGGTGTTTGGGATGCTATACAATCTTGAATATAAGTTTTGCAAACTTCTTTAATTTTGATATCCACCAAAAACCTATTGGTGACCACCTGCCTAACATGCATTACAATAATGGATGGCATTTTATTACATCCTCTCCAAAATAACTGATATATAGAGAGAGTCAACATGAAAAATTCAATGCCAGGTGCTATGTTGCACATTGACAACAATAGCTAGGACCTAGCAAGCAGTTCTTACATTTTTCTGCAGGACACATTGAATTCCATTTTCTTGCCGCAGCTTTAACAACTGTTTTCATAGGACAGCCAGGCTTGCATTTTCGGTAATGTTTTAGAAAATAGGAAAATGCAAAATTGCGCCCGCCCAGTGTCTTTCTTCTTCTGGAATGTGATCTACTTCTACGTCTTCTACAAGATGAACGTCTTGCCATTGGTAAAAACACTAAAGTCAATTTATTAAAACCGAATGATAAAAAAATGTATCACATAAAATTTCTTGTTCAGTTTTCACTTCTGGGAAAACCTCATTCTTGGTTGTTTGTTCCATAAATAAAATACTTGCAACAGTGCAGCATCTTAAGTGTACTCTCTTTAAAACCAATGCATTTGACATAGAAATTCCAAAAATTAAATAAATATCAAAGTTCTAAAGCATTTATGGCCGATATCAGTACCACATACATATAATCTGGGTTTGTCGGCTGTGGTCTACTGGGCTCCTTCTCCTTCTTCCCAGACATTTCATCTGCAACTGCTGTTGAAACTTCTACCAGAGTACTCTGATTTCGCTGCTGCCATTGAGGATGTCTGCCGCAGTCACAGATGAAACATCTGGGAAGAAGGAGAAGCCCAGTTGACCATGGCCCACAAACCCGGATTATACAGTATCTAGTACTAAATAAATAGCTAAAGAGCAAACTGAGCTTCAATTTATCGAGATTTAACTGTATTGGAACATCACAGTGAAGCGAAATAATTATTAATTTTTAGATGAGTCGTATTTATTACGCATCTGCTTCACTTTCGTACCTATTTTGAGGACATGTTTCGCAAATCATCATTTGCATCTTCAGCATGGTCAATATGAAGTACAATTTTTAAATATGTACTACACATTTTACATGGAATATAATGCATAAATAATGAAACAGAAAGAGAGAGAGAAATAAAAAGGGGGGGGGGGGGAAACTTTGGACAAGAACCTGAAAATTTTCAAGTTCAATAAGAACCACAGAAACATATTTTGTAAATGTGAAAACAAATGTTTATAACATCCAGAGCATTGAGACATATTGACATAGTACTGTATTCACTCACTATCTTGTTTATGGTAGAGCCACCTGGTGTACAGTAAGTAACAAAACATAAACCTGGAACTCAATTACTTATGATAATAAGTCGCCACAATTGGTTTATCTCGGATGTGAGAGCTCCTAGTGATTTACCGGAGAAATATACAGGTCAAATGGAGAATTTAATATCAGTACGGCATATTGGCCATGGTAGCTCAATGGGTAAGAGTGACTGGATGGAAACCAAGAGATCCGTGGTTCAAATTGCGGTATGGCATTGGATTTTTCATGTTGACTCTATCTATCAAAAACCTTAGCCTATATACGGCTAGTGTGAAGAAATGATTAATTTCCATCAGTTAACTATAATAAGTGATTTTAATTTTATTTGTTTTTAATGCTGCTTTAAATTTGTATTAAATGGGTAAAAGCCCACCTCGGTAGCATAGATGGCAGTGTGTGTCACATTCAGGGGTCCCAAGTTCGAATCTCTTGTCAGACAAGTTATCTGGCTAAGGTTTATCTCCAGGGTTTTCCCTTATCTTGAAAATAAATTTCAGGTCTGTGGACTCTGGGCTCTTTTGAGCATCATTTCACCCATTTCATTCATCGTCCAATATGACTTAATTTTGGAGGACATAGATTGAAAAAAAAAATGGGTTAAATGCCATTACATAATGGAACACATTATTTACCACTTAAGTGAAACACATTTTAATATCTGATAAATTACTAGCAGTAGCTAATTAAAATTTCTCTTAA
Organism: Mantis religiosa; assembly: GCA_030765055.1. Taxonomy (NCBI): domain Eukaryota; kingdom Metazoa; phylum Arthropoda; class Insecta; order Mantodea; family Mantidae; genus Mantis; species Mantis religiosa. Next base: position 148,282,670 of record CM060953.1, read on the forward strand.
GGTTTGGTCAAACTTTCAAGTTTTATCATTTGAATTGTATGTTTTTAATTTTCAAGGATGCATTGCTTTAAAAGAATAGTATTCAACCATATTTAATTTACCTAGTTCTGAACTATAGGCCATCACATCAACATTTTATTATATTTTGTTCATTATTCTTAGGCTATCATATTTAATCAACCTTCCTCTGAAATTTGAGGACATGCTTTAATGATTGAGGTCGCGCTGTGGCTCAGTGGTTAGACCGCTTGGCTCTCACCAAGGTAGCCTGGGTTCGATCCCAGGCGACCGCAAAGTGAGATTTGTGGTGGACAACATGGCACTGCGGCGGGTTTTCTCCGGGACCTCCGGTTTCCCCCGCCATTTCATTCCACCGGTGCACCATCTTCATCTCATGTATCATCAGTGTCATTGCCTGCGGTGCCGTATGTAGTAAAAGCGGACGTTAAACACTACACTCATCTTTAATGATTGACACTCCTAAAGAACAAAAGTAATGGGACCAGGTAGCATTGCTGTCAGGTTAATCTTGATAGCAGTTTATATTTAGACTGGTGTCACCAGATTGATATTTACATTAAGCAAATTTTACAAATACATAGGATGGCCAAGTGTAAAAAGTAATGGATGATGTATACATTTAGGTAAATTTTGTTTTATCTTTATTCAATTACTAGTTTTAGTGTCATTTGCAACCATATCCCTTGCAAATGAGTAAGAAAATACTTGAACTGGTGCTTAAATTACACAATACCATCCTGTGAGGGAAAGAATAGTCCAAAGATATTTTCCCTGTTGCTAATTCTAATATCACAGCATTCATTAGTTTTAACATGTAGCCAGTTATCTCTTAGAACTTGGGTAGCTGCGTACAATGTTCTTTCAGTGAAAGTCTTTCCTTAACTGATCACTGCTGGGATTTATAGTGGAGAATTGCTTTAACTCCATGTGGAATTGGAGCATATACTGCAAAATATTCTTGTTCTTACCCTTTGTCTCTCCCTTGGAAGAGAGTAGATTAACAAATTTCATGCAAGGTAGGCATATTTAGGAGTGGGTAACCATGGCATATGCAGAGAAGTGTTAAGGGCTGAACTCACTCCCTACCATAATATCAAAACATAACGTAAATAACTCATTTTTATTTTTTTATAAATCTTTCATATTTACGGCTTCAGAAAACCACACTGTACTTTTTAATATATGTGTAAATAACACACTATGCACATTACAACAGTGGTAAATATTGAGAGTGATAGGGAATTTAGTCTGTACTTTTGGAAAATAATATACCATACATTGGTCAACAACACTGCTTAAATAGCTTACTCTGTTTCATTACGGAGCACTTTCTGTAGTTGCATTTAATTTTAAAATGAAATTTGTTAGTTGGTCTCTCCTTAGTCAAGTGGTTAACATACCTCATATTGACTTAAAATCACAATATTTAATATTTGTAATACTGTAGGTGTTAACCGAACTTGGGCACCTGAACTGGGAGTTTAATCTCTGTGTACTTCTGTTCACCTTTTGGTTTTACAAATACCTAAAATTGATTGTTGGTTATGCTGACCCATTAAAACTTTTATTTAATGAACAGTGATCCAGTGGTATCTTCCTTGTAGGGTAAATCTGTAAAAGTGACCATGGAACGAAAGTATGAATCACTTCATCTGTTTCGGCTATTCCTGTTTCAGCTCCCACAATTACACTCTCTGTATGTGCCCCTAATGAGAAATAAGAAGCTTTTGAGATATATCAACTAAAGAAAAAAGATATCTTTATTTAGGTTGGGCAAAACAATTCAATTTTTATACATGCAAGTACAAAATAGGTGAGGACAGGAACATGTTTCTTGAAAAGACTTCCAGTAAAAACTAGTCAGACTTGGTCTTATGAAACTTATCTGACAGCCTATAGAAGCATTGTAAGATTATGCAGGGTAGCAGATATTATAAATATGTCTGCCAGTAATGCTTCTCAATATAAAGCACAATTGTATTTCTACGTTTGCTTGCAGAAATTGCCCTCACATGTCTAATGCATTCAATTCTTTTTACCTCAAGGTAGAAATGAAACAAATGACATTATTGAAATTACTACCTACAGTAGTTTGTATCACTGAGTACTTTTTGTAATAGTAATATATTTTTATGTAATTCTGTTTAAATTCAGAAAATCTTTGTTAAAGCATTCTGTAGAAAGAGAATTTGTAGGTGTTTGTATGTCTAGCTATTAACTGAAATAAGATAGTGTTTTCAGCACCAAAACCTTTATTCCATGCACTATACTTTTAAGACTGTACAGTTGATGTGGATAAAATGGAGATTTACCCTCAGTTTTACAAATATGAGAATAGGTGCATACAAAAATCATTGTCGCAAGTATAATCTATTCCACGGTAACAGGATTCTGCAAATGAGATACAATTTAAGTGAAAGGTGGATAAAATTGGTTATGAGTTCAAAAAAATGAAAAGGGATATAATAATCTCTTGCATTTATATAGTTTGTGCAGACATATTCATGTTTATGATGGTTAATAAATTGGAACACAAAATGTATTTCACATTACAATCACATCTTTTGATTGAAAGAGCTGTATTATTTTGATGAACAAATATGCAAGAATTACAGAACAATCTTGAGATGAGATGTTAAACAATACCAAGTTGCAATATTTGAGTGTATCACTAATTTAAATTTTCAAAATAGTTTGGGATGAGTCTGGAGTCTAGTGTTTTGACTTCTAAACCTAGAGGTCCCTGGAAAAATTACCAGATGTTGGGAGCTACAATTCTCCTTAATTTATTGTTAACCTCCTTAGTTCCTGGAAAGAAAAATATCAAATAAATGATTAAAAGTTGAAGTAAATTAATTGTGAATATTGTAATTTTTTCAAGGTCCAGGCTGCTGATATGACTGTAGAATAGGAGGGGTATAAAGAGATAGAATGTCCTACGCCATGACATAGCAGGGTAAGGCAGCATGCCTTGATCCCTGGCCACGGAAAGCGGCCCGGATTCGATCCCACCAATGGGGTGTGGATTTTAGGTCCCGGGTATAGGACCGGTGCCCACTCAGCATCGTGAAGAAAGTGAGGTCACGAAAACAAACGTTCCGGCTGGGGGATGCTGAGATGCTGACCACATCTCCTCCTCATATTGGTTGGATGATTGCCCACCTCTGCCATGCCGGAGGCCGGCAGTCGGGTTGGTAGGCTCAGGCCCACTTTGGGCTGTTATGCCATGGGTTACGATTTTATGAGATAGAATACCTAGGAGTCAAAATAGCAGAATTACTTGGTGACTTTAACATAAATTGAAAGCTGTCAGCAATAAAACTGAAATAAAATGCAAATATAAGAGTGACAAGAAAATTACATACTTCAGTGGACCTTCAAGTAGACAGTTAGGTCATAAAAGAGAAAAAAGTATGTGCAGCATATTTTGAAGTTCCTAAACGTAAACTGTTGCAACTATTGTATAAGTTACAGAAAAAGAAGAATTACCCCCATACACTTTGTAAGTTAATTCTAGAATTTGATCTCTGATGAAGAGTGAGCTGTAAACTAGGGTTTTGAGGTACATACTCAAGACCAATACTCTTAGGGTAACACGTAAATTGCACAACACCTAAATTGCACTATTTTCATGTGAAACAGTACGTCTGTTTGTTAGTGTCAGCTAGTGTTATCTTTTGTAAGTACTATACCTGCATCCGCTTGTGCAGTAGTTTGTAAGCTTGGTGCTGTTCATTTGGTTTCTGTATACATCTGAAGCTTAAGGTTCATATTTCTGCAGTTTTTGTAATAATTTTTTAAGCTTCCTGACTATTGGTAAGATGTTTATCATATTCATACTATATTCCTAGTAGTAGATGCTTACTTTAGCCACAGTGTTATGATAAATTGTTTGTTAAAATTACACGTGATTAGGATTAGTGGAGACAGAAACATGCAATGCTGCATTTCCAAAATCACACTTTTTCAGTGTACTCAAATCACACTATCACTGCGCCATGTTATGACAACTAATACCAACTATAATAATTCATATGACTGCAGTTTGTGATGGTGGGGAAGAGAGAATATGGCAAGTGAACGGCAGAAAATATGGAGGTGGCAATAAATGATTTCAGTGAGGGTAAATTCAGATTAAGTCAAATAGTTACAAAATATGAAATTCCTAACAAAACATTTCTTAGGCATTATTATGGCAAAGTAGTGAGAGGTTCTATATGCCAGCCTCATTCTTCAGTTAATGGGAGAGAAATGGCTCTGTCCATAGAAGCCGAAAAAGAATTAGAAGAGATTATTCTTAGTTTTGAGTCTGCACTAATGGAGCTAACTAGAAGCAAGTGCAAAAAGCTTGAACATTTGCAACATATTAGATGCAAATCCGCATTAAAAAATCCATTCAGTCATGAAAGAAAGGTAGCAGATACAAAGTGAAACTATTCCTTTATGAAGTGGCTTCCTCATCTGAACTTAAGACAACCAGAAAATGTTTATTAGAGCTGAAAGTACAACGTTATGCATTTGTTTGATATTCTACAAAATACTGTTGATGACAATCAGATAAATTCTCTGAGGATTTATAACAGTGAAGAAATAGGAATTTCAACAGCCCAAAAGAAATCTCCCAATATACTTGGGGAAAAAGGAAAAGCTAGAATTTGTCAACTAGCTACAGGAGAAAGAGGAATAAGTGTAAAACTGCAGGTGATAATTTGTACCCCAATGTTAATTTTCACAAGAATGAGCTGCATAGATGTCAAAACCGGAGCTCCTGAGGGAAGCATGGTTGAAAAATCTGAGACAGGCTATAATTAACTCAGATTTGTGTATAAAGTACCTATTCATTTTATAAAATTTGTCAGACCTTCTGTTGTAGAGAAAGTCTTGCTTGTGCTCAGTGGTCACTGGACACATTAAAACAAGTCTAGAGGCTCTCAAACTAGTAAAGAGAAAGACACTATCTTATTGTGTAACATGTGCCTATTGTGATATTTGACATTTTGACTTTGGTCACATTTTACAAAGGCTGTTCACTAAAGAATGATCTTTTTTTTTTTTTTTTTATTTTTTTTTGACAACATACCTTTACTCATCCTCATAATTTTGATGGTCCTTCTCAAAATAGTCTGCTCTAAATGCGATGCACTTGTCCCAGCATTTCTGCCAGTCTTCAAAGACATGCTGGAAACCAGTTTTTGAGAGATCCTTCAAAATCGCCTCCGCAGCCTTCACCACTGCTTCTGATGATGGATAATGCCTACCACGAAGACATTTCTTCAGGTTAGGGAACAGAAAAGGGGCTAAATCCGGACAATAGGGAAGGTGAGGGATGCACTTTACATTGATTTTTGCAAGATATTCAACATATGCGGCCGCGCATTATTGTGGTGCAGCATCCAGCCTGCTTCATGGAAATGCGCTCTTTTGTGCCTCATATAGATTTGCAATGTTTTCAGGGCATCACTGTAGATTTGTCCAGTTACTGATGTGTGTGCAGGCACCACATGCTGATAAATCATTCCATGAATATCAAAGAATGAGATGACCATAACTTTCCCAGCAGAAGCAACCACTTTTGCTCTTTTGGGTGCTGGTGATGAAGGAGATTTCCACACTGAGCTTTGCTGTTTGCTCTCAGGATCAAAATGATGTAGCCAAGTTTCATCAGCAGTGATTATGTTTGAAAGAAACTCAACTTTAACTGCATGCAGACCTGCATGCAAATGTCCTTTTGTTCGGGAATCAACAGTCTTGGAACCCATCGTGCACAAACACGTCTCATGTGTAATGTTTCTGTCACCAACGTGTGGGTGGCACCCAATGAAATGTTCAGTATTTCAGAAAGTGATCTTAAGGTAATTCATCAATCCTCGCTCACAATGGCAGCAGCAGTGTTGATGTTTTCTTCCATAAGAGCAGTAAATGGAGCACCGGATCCATCTTCCTTTGAAATTGATTGTCTCCCCTCTTTAAATATTTTAAACCACCTTTGAGCTAAGCTATAGGAAATAACAGACTGTCCTATAACATTGCATAGGCCTCAACTGAAGATTTGTTGAGACGAAAGCAGAATTTCAAAGCCACATGTTGTTCCTCGCTTGTTACCTCCATTGCAGCGTAAGGCGATACTGAACATGTCTGAACTTGCCATGTTCTTACAGGCAAGAACCAGGAGTACCAGCAATAAAACTACTACAGCGTGTTTGTTTCACAGTAAGCTAACAGATTGTAATAAGATTGAATTTTAGTGCAAAAAATTGTGACAGTAAAAAAATTATGATCATTCTTTATTGAACAGCCCTCGTATATTTGGTTCTTTGTTTTTCATCTGTATTATATTGAATGTTAGAAGACTTAGGAGTTTAATTAAATTTTAAGTCTATTGAATTCAATGTCAATTAGGGAAGTGCGATTTTGGCGACTGCTTCCCAAATGGCACCAACTGCAAGCAAAATAGTTTGTTTTTAAAAAATATTTGCTACCAATTTAAAAATTTGACAAAAAGAATCTTAGAATGCATAAGTACTGAAAATATCAAAGAGTAACATTTCCATTTGCAAATATGCATGTTTATCAAGTTAAGTTAATGTTTCTAAAAATTGGTGTGATTTATGACACCTTACCCTGTATCAAGTCATATCAAAATGATTTCTATATAGCATAGAAAAATTTGGTTAGTTTGCTCATATTAATGATATCCCATTAATAGTTCCTAGTAGATTTTATATACAATTCAGCATAATTTTACCATCTTTAAATATCCCATTTTTAGCTCTTCATTCACTATTCAGAAGCATGCTGAGGCAATATGCTTTGTGGCTCAGGGGTGGCAAATAAATTTTAACATGGACATATCTAGGATCTTGGAAACCTGCTCTCTTTACATCATTCCTGAAGTTAAATGATACAGGTGTTCCAACATCTATTAGTAATAATAAAGAAATATTAAAGAATATTTATGTATATGAACAGCTTACCACACCAAGGTCTCCCTGTCAATTTTTCACTCTTTCTGTAAACATTTCAGTTCAGGTCAAGTCAATTTCTGGGGATCCTGCACTTTATACAATAAGTTGGGATTATGTAAAATATAAAATTAGAAACAGTTTTCTATAACTAAAAATGTATAAGCTCTGCATTAAATACAATAAGGGATTCATATCTGTATGTTGTAAAATATTTTGTAAAATATTTTCAAGGAATTGTTTTCCCAATCTCATAAATTGATTGCTCTTATGCAGTTCTGTCCTTGAAAAGCTTATTAACAGAGTTGTACTGTGTTTTGGTTACTGGGGGACTTGTTTTCATCCAGCATGTGCAGAAATTGCATAACCAAATGTCTTAAGAATGTTCGAATTTTAATCTATTCCATTCCAATCTATCTTTTCTAAAACTAATTTTCTTATTAAAATTTTTTGGGCTCTTCTTTGGTATATAGTTTTTGTTTCCAAATTGGTAACTTTTTTTTCCTTTATATACCTGTGACAAATTTTTTATATTTTTAGAAATCTTGTATTTTTTTATGTCTTTTGTAGTAATAGAATGGAGTAGAATCATGCTTATGAGTTAATTTTCAGCGAGTACTGATATCAAAAGGTTAATTTGCACAACATAAAACTATATTTTATCCATAGAACTCATTTTTGGATTAGTTTATAATGACAAATTCACAATTACATTTAATGCCCAAGAGATCTCATTAGCAGAAAACAAATGTTATCCACTTGCAATTTGTATACAGTAATAATCAAAATCTTGTTCAGTCCTGAGAGAAGTATCTTGCTTTTATCCACAACACATGTCTTGTATCCCACTTGAGTTTTATCCTATTGTTTGCTTTTAATGATAGGTACCTACCTATATTTTACAATTTTGGTTGAATATTCCTTGTTTATAAGCTCTTAGGTAAAAGTCCTGTGTAATGTTGACTGTTGGATCATGCGTCACTTTTCATTATCTATCACCTTACTAGAGAATTGTGTCATTCTGAAGAAAAGCAAAATAGGGTTTAGGTTCAGTGACAGGAAAATTATTAAATCATCACATTAGGCCATAAATTATGCGGTTAATTAGCATTTTGTAAATTTCTTACATGCATAGACCATAAAACCTATTTACTGTGTTTTCGGTTGATGGCAATGTTGCACATTCATTTCAAACACCATTATAGTAAATTTTTAGTGATTAAATTGGTTAAAAATCCTAAAGTTATTTTCAAATCTATTTTGTGCATGAATTTAGCAATGTTTCTCAGCTCTAATGTGATAATGAATGTGTTTAAAATTTATGTCAGGGCTTAAATCTTTCCACCCTTTGCACGAGTGTTCCTTGAAGCAGCTTATATGTTCCAGTTTTGAGTGTTGATTTTCTGTGGTTTCTTTTATAAAATTGTGACATATGTTCTTGCTTGAACTGTACATTAAATGTTTTTATTACATTTTTCTTCAGTTACTAAAGTTCTTAAATTTAATAGCATAAGTTTTACCTCAGTAAAATTTAAATTTACTAGTAAGAAATACAAAATTGAAAACTATTTTCTCTGAATATAATATGAAGTGGTTTATAGTGATAGTCTTAATAATAAGAATAATGGTGAGGGTTCTTAAGGGTATGATTTAACTTCTGTTTGTAAAGAAAACATTTAATTCTTATTAGCCCTTAATACTGCTTCAATTCACTAATTATTATAAAAAAGTAAGACTTAATAAATGAATATAGTTAATGGAAGTTGAATCATTCTTTACTGGCAGATATAAGATATTATTGATATTGAAATACTTTTATATCTCCATCTTCATTATTTTGTCTACCTGTCACATGTTTTAAATGCTTCATTTGACACACAGAGCATACAGTGAGTATTTCTCTGCCTTAACAAGCGGTTAGTATTGCATAATATAAGAAAAAATTCTTAAAAATCTATATCTAGATAAGATGAATATAAAGTTTATTGCAAGCAGTTGGAGTAAACTTTATATATGGTTCTCTTGTTGACCTAGCACGAAGAGCACTGTGGGGCATGGTAACAGTTTTCACTGCGCCAGTGACAACACTGCTTGCTTGCTTTTTTGCTTGCTTTCTTGCTTTTATTTGGTCCAAGATTTCCTGGTGCCTATGAAAGGTGATGCAATAAATTTGACAGGATACAAACCACTGGTCTCTTAAAAGAGCAATTCTTGTGTGTTTAGCTGCCTTAAGTGCCGTTTTGTACTCGGAAATGTTTAAAGTGAGTAAGTTTAGTATGATAACTTCACAGTGCAAGAGAAACATGAATGCCTGTATGCTTATGCTGTGCCTCTTTAGCCATGTTGTATACCGCTGCTCATGGTGTTTCCGGACCATCATACTGGTTCAAACATAAAGTGCTTGCTGCAGAAAACTGTGCAATAGTAAGCAAAACATAATGACCGACATGATGAGGTCCTTAAATTAATACTTTAATCAAAATGTAAACAAACATGTAGGCCTATTTTCCATATCCGTTGGGGAAAAAAAAAAGTGAAATATGGCGCAAAACTAGTGCGCGATTGATTGCGTGACATTAACTTCTAATAACCTCTAAGGGTTTTAAAAAGTGGTAATTGGGAGCCAATTTGAGGCAGAGCAAATGAACCTGCCAAAAAAAAAGAGAAAATATAAAAAAAAATTTGGCGTCGTTTTGAATTGTGAATGAAGGAGCAGCGTCGGTACTAACGCGAGGGCCATGCGTAGTGTGTAACCTAGGACCATGCATGGCTGCAGTCTGCAGAAGCAGGTGAGCGTGATGAGCATGAACCTGAGCGCGAAGCTGGATGAACTCCAGCGAGGAGACCGCCAGCTGGAGACGACGGTGGCACTGTGTGAGATCCGGACACAACTACAGGAGCTGACCAAGTCTGTGGAGTCCTGCCAGAGTGAGGTGAGCGAGGTGAAGCGAGATATGGTGGCGATCAAGCACGAGCTGGATACAGTACAGCAGGTGAAGGAGGAGATCGAGGAGTTGCGGGAGTACGTGGACCGCCTGGGTGAGCAGAGCCACCGCCGAAAACTGCGCCTCCTGGAGCAGGTTAGCGTCCTCCTTATTTCTGCTGCTTCTAGCTTTCTGCAGAATATTTTTCTGGATGTTATCCTTCCATTATCAATTTTTCTTTCCAATTTTCCTACTTGTGATATATTTAACACAAAGGTTAACATCTTTATGCTCTTGACATTCTACTTGAGCAGCATTAATTAATATTTGAGACCTCAGCAAATGTTATCATAAGCTTTTCTCAAATTCTAATATCCATTTTAAAACTTTTCATTGAATCATGATCTTTTATTGTGTATAAATATAACAAAAATGCTGGCACAAACTAAGAAAGCAGATCCTCACTTCAAAATAAGGAGTGGGAGAAATTTCCATGTCACATTTAAGATATTCTAAGTTCAAATCTTGGTTTGTGAGAGATAACTTTAATAAGGTTCATTCTGCAGTTTTCTTTTCTTCTCAGTAGACAAATGTTAGATGTCTTTTAAGCTCTGATGGTCTCAGGTCCCACTATTTCATCAATTTTGCTCATTCGCTATTTATGATCTATCTGCCTAAAATATATTAAACTTAAAAAAGAAATAAATAAAATATAAAGGACTCTAAATGTAACATTTGAGAAAAATCTGTTTTGAAATTGGTATCATAAAAGATATACTGTTATATTAGCTCCTTGTTTCTTCATATCTGCAATGCAGTCAACAAAAATTAACTTTATTTGTCTGCAGAAAGTTCTGCTATGGTAAGCTAAATGTCTATATTCCATTAAACAGATTATTTTTTTAGAAAAATATTAATTTGAGGACCTTATGTTTATAATATTATATTTCTTTATTGTCTTCTATTTCTAATGAGGATCTTTTTATCAATTTATCCCAGCATTTTTATTACTCTGTACTCTTGATTATAGTTAAAGGATATCTAACTTCCATTTGCAAAGAATGTAAGCAGTATTACAGTCTGAGTTTTAAAAGAAGGTGCATAACAGATGTCAAGCACGGAGGTAAGGTGTAAGGTGGGAAGGCTGTTGCTATGGAAGAATAAACAAGAGTTGCCAAATTGCTTATACTGCTAAATCATATGCATTATCATTAGTTGTGTGTCTGAACCAAATTTAATTGGACGTTCAGTTGCATTGGTGTTGCTAGCAAAATAGCTGCTATGGAAATAAGAGTAGGTTGAGGTAGAGCGAGGATTCATAGCCCAAGATAAATATCAACTTGCAGTCAGAGTGTTAAATTACACAGCAAAGCTAAAGAAATTATCTGTAATCTCAACAAATTCTTTGAACAGGAGAATATACTCCTTCGTAATGAACCTGTTATTCTACTCATCCAAGTAAGGAAAAAGCACATGCTCTTAAAATAAGTGTGATGACCATTTCTAGAATTTCTAAAAAGAAGTGGTTACAACCAAATCCATTGTGAAATGTAACTCCTCAGAAATGGGGACTAAGAGCATCTCCAGTCATGCAACTAGAAAGTTTTCAATAAGATGCCATAAGAAGGTCCACCAAACTGTTACATCCAAATATAAGTTTCTTTCTTCTCTCAACAAAACAGAGCTATTTAAGAGTAGTCTTAGCTCTTTGAACATAGTCTTCCTTGATCTGGGATTTGAGTTCAAAATAACAGAAAACTGATATTGGAAAAATCAGATATTAGGTGGTCTTATAAGTAAAGTCGGTTTTCTGATTTTGTTGTTTTGGAAAATTTATTGGGTTTCTTTGGTTTGTCAATGCTATTTACAGGATGCCATGGCTAGTGTCGTGAGCATGTAACAGGATTACAAAACTGCTGCCACAGCTCGAAGAATATCTGAAGTGGACGGAGATGTTATTAGTGAGTGTGTGGCACAACGATGGTTGCAACATTTCAACAATGGAGACAAAAGCACTAAAGATTTACCATATTCTGGAAGACCTAATGTATGGAATATTGAGGATAAATGCCTAGTTTTGTGAGAAAATCTGCAAAAAATTACTCGTAGGCTTTCAGAAGAACTTGGTGCATCAATAGATATCATACATCGACACATTAAGATACTTGGAAAACTATACAGAAGCTATAAATTTGTACCTCATGAACTGACACCTCAACAGGCTCAACATGGAGTGGATATCTGTTGCCAGCTTATTGGTAAGCCCATGGATGATAGATTTGTCACAAGAATTGTCATATTCATATTCATCCTTGATATCTTGTACAAGATATTGGACACGTCAAGCACAATATAAAGAATAACATTAACATAGTAACAGGTAAAAGATATACAAGAGAATATGTGATTATAAGAAATAGAGAATATAATAATTTAAAAAACAAAAATGTATAAGAACTGCAGAAGAGAAAACTAACTAAAAGCTCTTGTAAAGAATAAAAACATTCTTCAATTAAGAATTTTGTAAAGTAATAAGATAAGATCTTTATTAGCCGCAAGAATTACAACAATATATACATGAGCATACAGAAGCATTTCAAGACCAGAAGACCACCATTTTATGTAAACTCAAGATTTAAAAATTCCTGTATTGAATATGGCATATGGACTAAGAGTAGCTCATTTAATTTAGTTTTAAAATGTTTCATATCAAGTGATTTTAAAGTATATGGTAATTTGTAACTTGTGATGAAAAATGGGTATAATATCGAAACCCTGATGCCTTGAAACAGTGGCTTGATCCCTGCCAACCTGCCAAAGTCATTGTTAAAAATCAATCAGTTCAGTTGCAAAGTAATGTTGTGTGGAATATAATGTCTGGTGGAATTTTGAAGGTGTGATTCACTGGAAGTTGGTTCCAAACGGGCGGGTGATTGATGCAGATCTTTATTCTCAAAAACTGGAATGAGTTCATGAAATTTTGAGACAGAGATATCCAGCATTAGCTAACTGAAATAGAGTTCTATCGCAACAGGACAATGCAACACCCCATACTGCATGAACAACCATGGAAAAAATTCAGGAATTGGCAGGAATCAAACTGCTACCACACCCAGCATACAGCACTGATCTTGCACCATCAGATTATCATATTTTTCTATCCATGGCCTATATTCTACGTGGAAGAAATTTTGACAACATTGAAGTGCAAGTGGGTGTCACCAAATTCTTCGCATCAAAAATCAGAAACTGGTACATCATGGGATAATATACCTCACTGAGCGATGGCTCAAGACCATAGAATTTAATCGTCTATATTTTGAAAATTAGTTAATTGCTTTTCAGAACATGTTTCAAAAAATTGTTTTACTTAAAAAATGGCATTACTTGTGAGACAGTATTTATATTTTAGCACTAATGGCTTTTGTTTTAATTCAGAACAAAGTTTGAAGAGAAATGGTGTGGTTCAATAGGTATGACTATTCACAAATGTATTTATTATAGAATATTTACTTTCAAAAAATAATAGAGTGAGAGGGGGGGGGGGGGCTCAGAATTACATCTGTGAAGCTTCAACCATGCAGTGAATTTGAATTAAATATAAATTATTTTTGTTCTCTGCATCTGTTTATTTTTACAAGTGATATAAACTGGAATGCTTGTTCACACATTCAGAGTATTGAGGGGGTTAATAGGGGAACATGTAAAGCTTGCTATCTTCTTCTTGGCAACACTGCAGCTCTCCACATGGAGAAGTTGGTAGCTGCTATGTACCTTCTTTTTAAAAATCAGACTTAAGAATTTAACACTTGGTCTAAAAATGCATGTTACATGAAAAGTATTAAGCTTAGCATGCTTAGTTTTCAAATTCGAGCACTTTTAGTCTTACATTTCAAAAATTTGCTAAGTATATTTTTTTTAATTTCCAAACTTGAACAACATTTAATAATTGAACAGTGGGATTAATCACACTATTAACTGAACATGGGCTATGTTTACACTATCTCAATTATTTAAAGCATGTTTTGGGAACATTTGTGCCCATCATCAGTCAACAGCCAACTAATTGTCTCGACTGTGGAAATCTCTGGCAGCGTTGATTTACTGAGCTGGTCTAATGGTGGAGTGAGGTAGTGGAAACATAACTGATGTTCATTTAATATTTTAACAATACTTTCATGTTAATGAAACATATAGGCCACTATAATGCACTAATCATTAGACTCATAGTTAAATATACACATGTTGACATATTTTTTCTTCATTGGTTATGATGCAATGATTTAAAAGCCACTAGTACAATATTTTTCAAACATGTACTTATTGCTTTTAAAATACTTTGCAGTTGCCTAAACAAAAATTAGTGTTCCCTATATTTTTAAATTTTATTTGAAACTTATTCATTGAGAATTAAGAGGAATGCTGATTATTGCATCTCATTGATCAGTTTTTATGAATAAGTGGCAATTGTCCTTCACTTTGTAATCTGTTTATTTACCAATCTCTTATATTCTGAATACTTGATAGCTTTGATTAGGAATGAAAAACTGAACGCTTAAGATTAACAACTTATTAATAATGGAAACTAGGGTTAGTTAAAAATAAAGTTTGAAATTATTATTCTATATGTTAAGACTGTTATTTTTTAACTACCTTCAAAAAAAGTCTCTAATCTCTTTCCTTTCAAGCTTAACATCATTCTATTTCTCAGTAACTTATACTGTCAGCATATTTTTCAGCCAGTGGTTTCTCCCACTGCTTTCAACTTGAACCTCATCTGTGTTGGGTTCCTTTTAAAAATGCTGAACACTGTACTTGCTATCATGACTTATTGCTATATTTGCTAAGTTTTCTTTCTTTCCTATTTCTCTGCCTGTATTTTGCATTATGTTAATGAAGCATGATTCCTTTATCTCATGCTATTGAATGGAACTTACTCTGTTCTTTCTAACTTATGTTTATTTGTTGTACTTTCAATAAGTAAAGAGGAATGAGAGATGCTTTTTGGCATGCATTTATTTAACTATGCATTTAAGTTTGTGTAAGTTGTATTTTATATAGTTATTTTTTTAACAAATGCATGTTTTTATATTTTCCTTATTTTCTTTACAGATGTCACCAATTTTTGATATGTTGCATGGTGCAAGAAATGGAACAAAATCAACAAATTGTGATTATTCTGCATTTAAGGTGTTTATTTTATTTCTTCAAAGACACAGAAAGATTGGGAGCAAGGCAGCATTGATGTTGTAGTCTTGTTTTGGAAACTGATTGATGTGATTATTGCTATTACCCATGTAATTTACTCAAGCTCATTTATATTAAATCTATATCCTGTAAATATGGAATTCCAATGTATAATGCATACCTCGTCCAAATATACAGTTAGTAACTTTTAATGCCCTAAAATATTTTTGCAACACCAATTATCTGAAAATTAGAGTTAAAAATGAACTGACGCAAACAGGAACAGTGTTTCTTTTTGTAAACTTCTGAGCCTTTCTCTTCTATTAATGTAATAAATGACTGTGCACCATTCCAATTAAATTCAGTATTCATTTCATCATATATTTTAATTAAGTTTACATTAAAAATTTCATAATGCTGCTTCACATTCTGTATTATAGTATCTGCACTTGCACATCTGTGTGAATTTTTAAAAATTGTATAGTTAATGTTCTATGAGAACCACACAATCAATATGTAATTTAAAGTCATAAATAACATCATTTAGAGACACTACTTCACTTTCTTGTTAAAATAACTTATATGTTTAAGATATATTTTCTAGAGGCTGACAATAAGGCAATGAATATCGAAGACATGTAGCTAATATTATTTTAAGTAAGCAAAGAAGTGTTATTAAACAATAGTAGTGTTTCGAAATTTACTGGAACACCACAATGAAGCGACATAATTATTAAATTATAGATGAGTCATATTTATTACACATCGGCTTCACTTACGTACCTGTATTGAGGACATGTTTCGCGAACCATCGTTCGCGTCGTCGGCTGTAATGCGATTGTTATTGCTATTATGAATCGCATTAGAGCCGACGATGCAAACGATGGTTCGCGAAACATGTCCTCAATATAAGTACATAAGTGAAGCCGATGTGTAATAAATACGACTCATCTATAATTTAATAATAGTAGTATTGATTTGATTCTAACATTCACTGTCTCTAGCTTCAAGAAATCAAACAATTGTAACATAACTGGAGTTTAAAGCAGAGGCAACATTACTCCATATAGACATGATGTTTATATGTATCTACCATGATCATGAAGGTAGATATGAGAGCGTTGTGTTTCATTTAGATACCCATTTCAAACCCTGCTGAAAATAAATTAGAATAAAAAAAGGTTATATGTTAGTAATATTTATTTATAATTAATATGCTGCAGATTTAGTTATTTGCATAGTTATGTTTTTACCATTTTGAGGACTTAATTTTGATTTAAAGTATTAATTTATAAACTTAATTTAGGTTTTACTGACATAACAGTTTCTGTTTTTGGAAAGACTGTTGAATACTTGTATGTATTATATTTTGTAGTTGACATTAATGACATGGAAAACTGTCTTTGGCATGATTATCCTTAAAACGTCAGTGTTTTATTATTGATCCTAGTATATTCCTTAATTGAAGATTTACTGTTTGTAACTCTATAGCTGGTGCACAGTTGTTTAAAAAGCCATCATGCTGTTTTCAGCTATAAGAAGCTGAAATGTAAAGATGTACAAACAGTTCATTGTGTTCTATGCTTATGAATTCTTGCAACTTTAGTTTATACAAGAATCAATATTTAATTTTCCAGACTAATGAAAATCAGACGTATTACTGGTGCCTATTTTTTAAAGTATTCCATCTATTTTTAATGCATCCTTCAGAATTGATACTGAAATAATCAACTTCATCATGCTTTTTATGGATTTTAGCAATTTTCTCTTCATAAGATGTGACAGCCCCATGATCACTTGCAAAACGATGCTTCCTGGGTAGTATCTTAAGTGATCAAAACTGGAAAATTCACATGAGGTCATATCTGATTATTTCTTGTAGGTAAATGTCCTTGTAGTTACTCCATTATTTTCAGTGCCATGTGTTCAGAGATATTGTTACGATGAATCAAAACTTCTCTCAATCCAGATCTTGTTTCATCTCTCTCAATGTTTTGAAGAGCAGGAGAGGTAGACTGTGCTGCACTAATTAGTAGTGATAACTCTCAACGAGAACTGTTGAATTGTGACCATTTGCAGAGAAGAAACTGACCATTTTATACGATACTCTACACTCTGACATCTCTCTTCATGGGGAAGCCCAGAGTTGTCAGCTGTGTTTCTAGCCTTCATCATCTGTGATGTTAGGTTCACATTGGAAGCTCCCACTGTCAAAACAACTAACCCTTTTCTGATGCTGTTCCATATATGCCCTTCATTTAAGCTGTGATAGATCCATCAACAATAAAGTTTATTCAGCAAAAGTATTTGTGTAAGATTACCAAATGTGTCAAAGGACTCTTCTATTTTACTATTAGTTATGAACTTTCATTAGGGTTTCGCCATGAACTATACTCTTCTTGGTCACAACTTTGCTGGATATTCTTTGTGCTCCCCATCTTTTAGAGCTGTTTTTCCTCATTCAGAACTCTCCAAAGCAATCATAAATAGTTAAAAGCTGCCAATAGGCTAATAGCATTGCCCTGCCATTTGCATTTATTCAGTAGTGTATGGAAATAGTAATAAAGCATAAAAGTAAGATTAAAATACTGTACAAAAGGGAAGCTCTCTGTAACCTTTTCAAATATTCTCATTGGTAGGGACCACATTTGTATTCATAAAGTTTGTAGCATGAAAATGCTCCTGTGGTAACTTCATTTTAGAGCAGCTATTAGCCACTGCAAAGATGCAATTAATGTTTCACTAAACCTGTGAAAGTGAAAGAAATGAGCAATTGAATGTTATATCTCTTGATAAAAATGTGTTCTTTAATGTCAATAATAAATTTGTATCTCATATTGGTTCCTTGAAATCTGGAAAATTAAATAGTGACTCATATTAAAATGTTATAATATAGTTTTATTGTTAAATTTGACATAGCATCAGGCTTTAAAATGCACATCATGTATATTTTTATATTGTAATAAATTATTTTGCAACAACAGCTTTAAATGTATTGTTTTTAATTAAAGTTTTATGGCAGTGTTTGGTTCATTTAGTTGAGCAATAAGTTATTATAATTAGTAATATTGACTTTTATTGCAATCATTTATTTTATATGCCTGGTATCAGTTGCATGAACAAATTAATAAATTAAAGTACAAAACATGCTTTAAGTATTTGTGTGTCTGAAGGTATAGATACTTGCAATCATTTTAGAGTTCTCTTTTGTAGTTGCATGTAAAAATCTCACTCTTTATTTTGTTTAGTCTGCACAAGATGGAAGTTTTTCCTAGGGCATAATTGAGTAAAATAGTTTGATAAGACATATTTGACTTTCTATTGTTGCAGGGCCTGACGTTCTTCCTATCATATGCCATTCTGGCAGCTGTTCTGGGAATGCTGCAGTTTGGTTACAACACTGGTGTCATCAATGCCCCAGAAGTGGTAAGTGTTCCCTAGAAATGTCTAAACAATAAAATGGGTAAAACTAGCTAAAGTGAATATTACATGCTTCTTTTCCTAAAGGTATTTGGAAATCCTTGTTCTTCTAATGGCACTCCAGGTAAATGTGTTTGGCTGAGGGACAGTGTAAAATGATGAACTGAATAACATTATATAAAGAATACTGCTCATATGAGCTAATTTGAACCAATGTCTGTTCAGATTCCAATTTGGTGATTATTGATCATTCTGATTATTGGTAGTGATCATTTTCATGATTAAGAGTTTAATAATAATGCAATTTTAAGTGTTACCCAGTCAGCATACATGTGATCAAACTGCTTGTTGCTGTATAAACATTGGAAAAGGAGCTAGTAAGATATAGTGGAGTATTATGTAGCTATACACATATCAATTACTTGATATTTTGTCACCATTAAGCATATTTTAGGACTCAAAACATGATTCAGAATAAACCTCAGTTCATGCTCATTTTAAGTGATACTTGGAAGTACCCAAGAGTTTGACAAGGCAGAATGTGCAACAAAATTAGCTGTTAAGAAAGATAGACTGAAAAACTCAATGCCATAGCTGGTACTTGAACCACGGATCTCCCAACATTATCTTTTTGGCTGACCTATACATGAGTTATTTAGAGAAACATGTCATAACTAGCTAACCATTACAGCATGGATTTGTAAGCACAATCAGATGGTGGTATAAGCAAGCATATAGGCACAAAAGTGAAACAAATAAGTACCAAAAATAAGCAACTAAAAAATTAAAATTTAATTATAAATATATTGTTGGAATTCTTACTTACGTAAGTTTGTTGAAGTTAAAGCCTTTAATCAAGTTAAAACTCCTGAGGAGGTAAACACAAATTTGGAAGGACTTCATGACATTTTTTAACTCTAATCGGTGACTTTACAAATACATTCTTTATACCAGGGATGAGAAGATCACATCTTTACATTGGCTCCTGTTTCAGCGAACATGATGTAAACCATGAGCAAGATACATCAGGTGAACTAATTAGAATGAAGGACTTCTAATCCAGTTCTAGCTTTAACAATGTGTGAAGCAGCATCACAGTACATTGACCTACCATGACTCTTCCGACCACAAGATGGCTAACAAGTCTATACAAATATAACAATTTGTAACTTAAAACATCACTTATCTTATAAGAAATGATGTAATTTTCTTATAAATTTTCCGGGATCGCGATTTCATGTAAAATTTATACACATCTTCAGCCGGAAAATATACACATCTTTGAAAAATGTACCACTTGAACTCGATTGTTCATCTACATTGCCTGTAATTAGCTGCTGATTTAACTTAGATTTATTCTTAACCTTCTTTATGTTGCATTGTGTTAGTATGGTGTACAACGTCATATTTTTTCTTTGTAGAAACACTTTTTTTGCACACCAAGCAAAATAAGACCCTACGGTCTTCACTTAAAATATTACTTCCAAACTCGTTTACATATTTGAGCACTAAAGCCAATTGAGATGTTTGTGTGGGTGGCATTTCTTGACTTACCATATGACCAATCATATACACCCATCACAGGAACATGCATTGCTCTACTTAAGGAAGAATACTCACTGCATGAGCAAGCTGTGCCCTAACAGTTTGGGAAACAGGAGATTTACCAACCACGTGTGGATAACATTCGGCAGCACATCCCAAATTTCTCTTGTAATTTCAATCATGCAGTGTTATTTCACAACATCCTGGTACTTCCCCTTTTACATTAATAAGTATGAACTGCCTGAATGATAAAATGATAGCTAGGAGTGAAAAATTACTTTTAAATTTGCATGATTTGGATAAAATAAGCTATTTTAATTAAAAATCATAAAAATAAGTAAGAAAACCCCATATTTCAGCAAAATAGCATTTATAAGCAATGCGCTTAGAAATCCGGGCTCTACTAATCATTAATAGGTATTCAAAATTGGATAGGTATGTAGATGACATTTGCATTAGTACTGAGAAAATTACTGGATGATGCATTGAATATTACGACCATTAATTCAATCATTATTATAGGAACATTAATGACCATTGAATTCAATATTAAAAATAATCTTTAGTTTGCAATGGTAATTGAGAAAAATGGTTTCTTTTCTTTTCTGGACCTCATTAGGTAGAACCAGGAACTCACTTATGGAATTTATCAGAAACTTTCATACCCAGACAGCTGCATAAAGAGATGGGAGATTATGTTCTCTAAACATATTGTAGTTTTTAAAAGTAAGTGAGGTAGTTGTAGCCATTGTGTATGGCTTCATGGTAGTGTTCACTTGCAGTGGTAATTTCTGGTTTGATGCTGCTCCAGAGAAACCTACCTCAGGGTGTGTTTGGATGTATATTCAAAGAAAGGATAACACCAGTTCCAACTTTGAAACGTTCAATTAACAGTATTCACTTCAATGGAGAAGTTGCTGACCAATGGAACCTAATATATATATATATATAATTATCCAGAGTTAATATATTTGAATCCTAGACCATGTGATAACACATGACTCCCATCATTAGCTGACACCAACTAGTTGTATTAATGGCAGAGGGGTCTGGTGGTGATATGAGCTTGCTAAGCAGGAGTCTGACTTCATAATTTGATCCTAGTTTTTTGTAGTATGTACGTTCCCTCGTACTGAGAGTTCAGTTAGGTATTTTGCTGTACTAAACAGGTTAACTTTTAGAATATAGTGTGCAGGTGTTACAATAACAATAAAAGAGAAAAAGTAAATAATATGAATAAAATGGTTCCATCTACAAATCAGATTATTATAGCTACCAGCTTAGGCTTTGTCATATAAAGCTTATTTTAGAAATCATTAATTACTCTATATTTACATGTACTATCCTGTTAGTGTAACCAGTAAATTTACCACTAGTATTCTCATTAAGTTCATAAAACGTCAAATATATGCCTAAATAACCTTTATAATAAATTATCCAAATTAACTCTATTTAAATTTTTCCTAAATTGCATCATGGACAAAGGACAGTCCTAAAAGGCTGCAACAGGCAATTCACATTCCATTCCTCAATGGTACTACTAACAAAGGAGAACTTTCCTACATTGGTTCTCTGCCTTTTAGCCTTAATTTTAAACAAAAATCATTTATTTTGCAAAATGTTAGGTTTCCTAATCTTTCACTAATATCCACTTATGCATTTGAAACACCATAAGCTTTAAATAATGGGCATAACCTGTACCTCTTATGCCAGAGTTTTAGCAGCTTGCATTTACCCACTTTACCTATTGCGGGCCCAAATTATTTACCTCTTTTATGAATTTTTATAGCCGTTCTCTGTATTTTTTTAACAAGTCACTTTAATTAACACTATATGGGTCCAACATGCTGCTCTGTATTCCATAATCAACTGCACTAAAGTTTGTAGGCAATTTCCCTGTGTTTTATGCTCCCCTCTTTCAGTATCCGCATTGAGAAATTTAATGCTTTCCACACTTCCCTAGAGCAGAATTTACCTGATCATCCTATATTATGGTGGTTGTTTTAAACGTGTGCTGTTATGGCTGTGCATAAAATACAAACCGCTGGAAAAATCAACTGTAAGAGCATACTTTTTGAACAACTATCATGATATTATCCCAGAACTCAACCTCTTTAAGACAGCAAGATATAAAACTGAATTCTCAATATGGGAAAACTTCTATATTACAAAAAACAAGGGTCAAATTATGAACTTACCGCTCTGGATAAATTCAGCAAGTTTGTTTCACCACCACCAGAGACCTACAGCATCAGTACAGTGAATGTTTCCAAAACATGTTCTGATTTTAAAAAGTGAGATACATGTCCTATAACATGTATTATGTTCCAAAGGATGAAATAAATACAATACAATACAATATAGACATAACCAATATTCAGTTAATGTGTGATTGTATTGTATTGTATTCTTTATTCACGGTTTGAAAAACATTTTTACATTTTCATGGCTTCGTCAAGTTGATATACAATTTACTAAAATGATAAATATACAATTTACTAAAATGATTAATATACAATTTACTAAAATACATTTAAAATTAAGATTGCTGATTTGGTAAGAGATTCAAACTAATAACTGTACATTACATGTCTAGGAATTCAGTCACTAAATAAAACGAGTTATGTAATAGGAATGACCCAAGCTGTTTTTTAAATACTTTATTATCTTCGATAATTTTTATATTTGTTGGTAATTTATTGTATAGTTTTATACCATTGTGAAGTGCACTATTCTTTGCTAAATTAGTTCTATATTAAATCCTTTTATGGAAGTGTTGAAAACAGTGTTGTTGTATAAATTAAGTTAATTAGGAGTCGATTAATAACACAAAAAGTGAGTGTTGTGTTGTTTTGTGTTATTAATCGACTCCTAATTAACTTAGTTCTATATTGTTCAATGTGTAAGTTTTCCCTATGTCTAGGGAACTCTTCAAAAACTTCTAATTATCATTGAATAAATTTTGAAGTATAATTCCTTCTTGCATAACTATGTGTATTAATATATCGAGATTTAACTGTACGACTCATCTAAAATTTAATAATATGTGTATTAAATTTATCTTTAAAAAGTTGTTTCGTTTCAAGCTAGACTACATCTAGTTCAAGGTGGCTTCTCAATCTAAAGGTTCTGGATTTGACGCCTAACTTGCATGGAGGAATTTTTCTTTAACTTGTATGATTCCCTGTCTTCCACAGATTCTGGAGTGAGGAATTTGGAAGTGTTTTGAAAAATGCTTCCTTATGCTTCATGGCACTTGGCATGTTTACTCTTGTTTCCAAGGACTTGTATAATGATCATCCTTGTAAACACAATGACCCTTTCCCTTAGTTTAGCCAGAGATTTGGAGTTATTTTGTAAATTTAGCTTTTGAGTGTTACCCAAACAGGGTGTCAAGTTAAGGTAATCTGGTGACAAATATAGATTTAAATTAATCTTTAGCTGTGTATATTGGTAAGCATAGGCTTTCACACCTGGAGTTGGTAATTGTAGAAGACCGTTCCAAGGCTGACTTTATCACGGTCTGCTGGAGTAAGTGGATGCAGACATTTCATCCACAACTGTGATGGACATCATCACTGGTGGCATCAAAGTTTTCTTGGTGAAGGTTTAGTTGTGTTTGAAGCATTGATTGAGTGGGATGTGGTGCAGATGGTGGGAGGGGCCTATCTGCCTCACACTTGCTACTAGCTACTGATTGGGTCACATTGTTTTGCTGTCTGGTTGTCATCATCAATGACAGATGCTAAGATGCCAAGTTCTCTTGAAGACTTTAACCATACCATGGCAAATTAGCCCTGAGTATATATTAGTTTACTGCTATGTAAACACAAACTATTTATTTTATTTATTTATAATAAAAATACTTAAAAAGTCATAGCTTAAGTACTTACAAACTGCAAATCACCACTGGCATAAGTGTTCTTGAATTGAGATTTCTATGCGGTTTGCCAGGAAGATGTGAATCAGTTGCAGAATTTGTCATATTAGCATGTTGCCATGGTAGCAAAAGCCAAATCCTAGCTATGGCATTGCATTTTTCAGTTATGTATCAAAAGTATGAGCATGACCTAGAGTTCCTGGTTCCTGGGACATACAGGCTCTATAAAAAATGTAAAAAAATGCAATTAAATGTATGTACTCCAAAATTATGAGCTGTAGTTGTATCACTGAATTACTCTCATTAATTGAGAAATTAGGATAAGATAAAACTTACAGGTTAAAAGACTATAAAAAGAGAAGCAGAGATTTGCGATGTACTTGTCATGAAATTTATGGCAATCATTCCAAAAAAAAAAAAAAAAAAAAAAAAAATAGTGAAGAGGTAATTAAATTTTTCTAGAGAAATTTAACTGGTCATCGCGTCTAGTCATTTTGCATCTGTTAATGTCATAGATTACATAGGTTTAGCCTAAACTATAACCATATGGAAATGTAGAATGGAGCCTTAAGCCAATAGTGCTGCATCAAGAGCCATAGCTGAGAACATGATTTTAACTTGAGAAGCATAAAGAAAGTAATAAAAGTAGGTTTATTGGAAAACAGAAGCAATGTCTTGTTTTATAGTGCTTGACTTTCACCTTTGTTTGTTTTACAGAATATAGAGAATTTTATGAAGGATGTATATAAGGACAGGTATGGAGATGACATACAAGAAGAAACTGTGAAGCTCCTCTATTCACTAGCAGTCTCCATTTTTGCTATAGGAGGCATGCTGGGAGGATTTAGTGGTGGGATGATAGCCAATAGATTTGGCAGGTAAGGTTTTCCAGCATTAATTAACTTTAAAGAGAGTTGATTAAAGACACTAAACAACACTTACTTTTAAATTTTTCCGGAACATGTTTCTGAGGCTTTGCCTCTATCATCAGTCGGCTCTCTCCAGCATGCTTACTGTGCATAGATTTGCCTGTCTAAATAAAACATAAATATATAATCAGTGGAGTACTGAATGTAAAGTGACTGTAACTCGGTTGTAACAATGGCAGATGATAACTTCCAGATTAAGTGGAGCCCAATTAATAATTAGTTCACGTAATTAACTTCTTTTCTCTGTGTAAAGTCTTGTAAGGTAATATTTTGCTGTGGATAGCGCTATAGAAATACTAATGTCCAACAACAACATAACAATATCCCCAATAACATAAATAAAAATAAGAAAAACCCAAATTGAATCGTTCATACAATATGCTCTTTGGGTAGTCAGTCAATACAGTTGAGTTTCATTCCTCTTGTACAATAACCATGTCTGACAATCTTAAAAGTTCCCAGAAGGATCATAGAGTGAAATGCCTGTGCAGCAATGTGCCAAGCTCACATTTGAGGGGTTCCAGGTTTGGTCGCTGGTAACTGCTCACTCTGACCATGGGGTTTTCTATGGATTCTCTCTGGTTGGCTATACAAATACTGGTGTGGTGTCATCTACTGCAGCTTCCCTCTCTCCCATTTTATCTCCCTTTTTCATGTTGGAGTAAAACCTTGGAATTGTATGTCAGTCAATGGCAAGTAGGTTGTGTAGAGGCTTGCAATTTGGAACTTCTTCTCGGCTCCATCAGGGAGCCTCTACTGCTGACTCAGCTTTTTCCAGCTCCCAGAGGAGGCATCTCTGAGTCACCTTCTGGCTGTTTAGATGGGTCACGCTGAGTGCCACCCAACCATATGGTTGCAATAGTATTTCTACTCGAATGATGAAATACTGCACCGAACTGATGTGTTGCTCCTGGATCTTGATATTGGGATGTTGCAGTGTCCTGTCCTCGGGGTTAGTTATGATGCTCTGGGTACAATATCCTCTCGTAGTTAATGGCAGTTGCAATCATTGCATGGAAACCTCTTACCTCGGGCATAGTATCGAATGGGAAGATATGAAAGTAATTGACTAAATAAATTGAAGAATCGTTTGACTTCTTTTTAAATATTCCAATTTTAATTCCTTCAGAAGTTAACATAAACACATGGTAACACAACATTAATACATGATTTCAGAAGTGTGCAATTTCTTTTACATTGATTATGTAGTTGTTGTTGATGATTCTACTCAGATGGTTTTACTTCCATTCTCTATGGTATCCATGTACAGAGAATCAAGTTAATTCTAACTTATCTGAAATTATTGGATGGGCCGTTGCTATGATAATTCAATAATTTCTCATTGGTTCACGTCATCTTTTAGTTGCACACTTTTCATGACCATATCTGGTTATCTTCATAATCTTTTCTTTAAATAATTTTTTAAATTGTTCTTTTTAATCTTGTCTCCTTTCTACTACAATTTTTAATAATTTCCAATGAATTATTTTCTCAATAATTTAAAATAACAAAATTAAAATATTGACAATTTTTTATGATACTTGATCTAAAATAACTGCTTCGTGGTCAAGTAAATAATTGTTAGAGAACTCATTCATGCAGCTCCTTCATCTCATCTACTTCTGGGGGTGTATGTACAAAAGATCCGATTGCAAGTCAAGGAGTAACATGTCCCCTCATTACCTAATCTTCTTCTACCTCTTTCAGGAGGATCAGTATATACAGGTACTGAAAGATCTTGCAGCAGTATTTAGTTTCTCTAAAAATGTCTTTCACAGTGTTGGACAAAACGTCAGGCATTTAAAATTCATCTAACACATCTCTGTCAAAGTTCTAAAAAGAATATATTAATAATTTTAGTTTGTAGTGTATTATAATTTTTTTTTTAAATTTCAGTAGTAATAATCTTTGAACAAATACATACATTTTGTTTTAGTTTACCAACAATCAAAAAATGCTTCTTTAACATAATTTTGAGTCGAGCTAGTACTCCATGCTCCATAGTTTGGTAGTGTTTACCTAGAACGCCTTTCATCAGGACTTTTCTAACTTCCTCAGCTAAGCTGCAAACCATTCTTTAAAGAATTAAACATTTTGCCATTACCCTGTATATATTTATATGAAACAATTGTATTAATGCAAACACACATAAAAGATTTTACCATAAATTCTGAAATTCACTGTCATAACACAAGAGATAAAGCAAAACTACATATAACCCTACATAACGACTACTACAGAGGCATTAAATTTTACAACAAATTATCTACCGAAATAAAAACTATAAATTCCTTTCCACACTTCAAAAAACATTTCAAGCAATTTTTAATTAAAAAATGTTATTATTCAACAGATGAGTTTTTGCATTAATAAAGTATTCACTTGTATTTAACAATATATAAGTTTAATCTACATGTACAATATAATTTTTTAACTCTTATAATATTATAATTAAATGTTTAAAATACTGGACAAATCCACAACATGTATATGTTAAATTGGATGAATAAAATTGAATTAAATTTAATTGAATGATGAATTTTGATTTTTTTTTTTTAGTACATCGTCTCCCCATGCACATACTGTTAATAAACTAACATGCAGCTATGGGGAAGGGTGCTTGACTGTTAATAAACGTGCAAAAGGCATGCTAGGGGGATTTGTGTGTTATTTTCAGGTTCCGCTAAAGCACCCCAGTTAGTATAGGTTATTTCTACTCTTGTTAGCATGGGGACCATGCTAGTGTGTCTGTTGGGTTTACGGGCGCCAGCCATGACAGAGCCCTGACTGACGCCCGGGGTTAGTACGTGCAACATGCATAAGGAATTAGTAAACAGGGATACAGATTAGAGCTACCGCTTAACACTAGATGAGATGAAGGTGATATAATGTCAAAACGAAATGGTTATGTGGCGTGGGTTTTACCTTCGGTAGCCGCTCAGTGTTATGTTGTCTTGTAGGTGTCCTGTATGGTCGAGTGTATCTGAAACTATGCAATATGTGATTAAGTTAGGTATTCAATGGTATAAGGCAGTTAAGGTATTCCAGGACCTCTTCAGGAGTTGTTTCATTTGATAAGTTTCGGTCAAATACTGAGAGGGGTCATTTGTGTCTGTTGATGGAAGTCTGATATTGCCCTAATTCTTGTATTAGCGGGTTTGAGTTCTTGGCACAGTTGGCTTATAGGTCGGCTGCAAGCTTTTTAATAAATTGTTCTATTGTGTGCATGTGTAACTCTTTGTGAAGGAGTTTGGAGGGCGCGATAAATGGTACTTTGGTTATGGTTCGCAATATTTTGTTCTGCAATGTTTGTAATGTGTGGAGATGGGATTTGGCTGCGTAACCCCAGAAGGGTGCTGCATATGTGAAGATCGGTCTGAGTAGAGTTTTATACAGGGTAAGGTCCAAGTTAATTTGGAGGGTGGAGCTGTAGTTGATTGGGTATAGCTTTCGCAATTGAGCACCGGTCTTGTGCTGGACATTCTGAATATGCTTTCCCCAAGTTAGACCTTTGTCCATGGTGACACCCAGGTACGTGACTGTGTCCTTCCAGCTTATGGGGGTGCCAAAAAGATGATGGATGGGTTCTAATTTTCTCTCTGTGTTTGACTTGTTTGGTAAAGATGATTGCTTGGGTTTTGCTCGTGTTGAATTTTACTCTCCACTGTGTGGACCATTGCTCAAGTGATGTGAGGGCATGCTGTAGTCGCATAGAGATGAACTTAATGTCGCTAGATTGAGCCATAAGGGCAGTGTCGTCGGCATATAGTGATAGTTTAATTTTGTCAGTTTTAGGGATATCATTCATGTAAATACAGAAAAGGGTCGGACCCAGTGCTCTTCCCTGGGGGACTCCAGCCTGAGTTGGTCTTAGGATGCAAGAATGGTTATTGACGCAAGAATAAAAGGTTCTTTTGTACAAGTAGTTTGCTATAAGTTTGATGGCCGTATCTGGAAAATGGTAATGGCTGAGTTTTCTGAGTAATCAGCATGCCATACCCTGTCGAATACCCGTTCCATATCAAGGAACACAGTGCCTGTGCTCTTGCAGATGTTGAAGCCAGATGTGATATGTTCTGTTGTGTGGAGGAGTTGTAGTGTTGTTGAGTGTTGTGTACGGAAACCGAATTGCTCATTAATAAGTATGTTGTGTTTCTTCAGGTGAGAGTTGAGGCGCTTGAGGATTACCTTTTCTAGGAGTTTGCTGAGGGTGTTGAGTAGACTGATGGGTCTGTAGTTTTCGGGCTTGGAGGTGTCCTTTTTGGGTGTCGGGATATGTTGTATTCTGGCTGTTTTCCAGGATTCAGGAAAAATGCCATTCTGAAGTGTGTAGTTAAAGATGTTCATCAGAGTCTGAAGGGCTAGTGGTGGTAGATGCTTTAATACAATATTTTGTATGCAGTCAGGTCCTGGGGCTTTCTTGTTATGCAAGTGTTTGATTAACCAGGCGAGTTCAGCTGCATTAGTCTTGCATAGTCGATCGTGGGTCTGCCTGTTTCTGAGGTCTGATGTCTTGGAGGAGATAGGGGTATCTTCTGTTCGTATCTTGATGAATTTGAAACTTGGGTTCTCTTCAAAGGTTGTATCTTTATCCATGCGGTTAATGCAGTTGGATCCTGAACACTTTTTAACAAGAAATCCATTTATTAGCAAGTGTTCAGAGTACAACTACATAAACTTCACAGGGAAAGATATTCATGAAAAAAATGATGGAAAGCTCTCCAATTTCGACACCATCTTTGAAGAGATCCTGAACTTCAAGGTCATCAAGATACCAACAGAGACACCCCTATCGCCTCCGAGTTCACCAAATCAAAATTCAACAGTCAACATTAGCTCAGGATGTTAGAAAGGGCCTAACAACACGCATTCTAGGTAAACATTAACAATATATGGAGCATAGAGCACTAGTTCTACTCAAAATCATATTAATTTTGTGCTTCACTGTATCAGTCCTTACTCATAAGAAAGTTTCTTCAATTCGTCTGCTTGCTAATACATACATAAATAGAGATTTAATTTTCATTTTAGTCAATGTGAGCATCTACAAACTGGTAATTTTTGGGTTTATGTTGTGAGACATTTCAGATCTCAAAGATGGAAATTGCCTGCTTTTTCCTGAATGTATTATTGAATTGATTCCTATTCACTTTAGATCTGGCTGTCAACACTGTGCAAGTATTATGATACCTAAACTCCTTTTAAAATCTAACATGAACTTAGATTGCATATACTTTATCTAATACAGAAATCTTCAGATGCTTACAAAATATACACTAATGTTCCAAATATGCATGATCAATAGCGAGTTAAATAGCTAATTTGACTGTGAACTAATGATTAAACTTCATTATTTATTGTATCAATAGAAATGTCTATTTGCATATATTTCTTAACTTTGTTGATAACTAAAAATAAAGCACTATATTGTTATTTCATTAAAACATAGGTTTTATGTATTACAAAGTGACCCTTGCAGCTCAAATATTGACAAAAATCAAATATTGATCCAAATTTATTGCACATACTACACAAAGCAGTGATTAGTGCACTGAGGCTTAGTATCCTGCTAGATGATGAATGCTAGATGAAGCAGAAATAAATTTTATGCAAGAAAATGTCATGTACCTATTAATATGCTGTAGACTGTTATACAAAATATGGTGACAAATATTTTTCTTTTGATGTTTTCATGAATTTTATATATAATAGCTTCTAATAAGGCATACAAGATACTAAAGCAATCACATCACTTTCTCTACCCATAATCAATTTAGAGATATAAGTACCTATTGATAGACTTATTTTATGAATTGTTATTCAAAATAAAAGTTCATCTAGAAGTAGTCTCAAATAAGGCAATATTTATGAGCTCATTAATTGTAAGATGTGTTGATCATACTTACACTTTAAATCTGTTGATTTTAGTTATTCATGATGGAAAGCATTTGTGTAACAAATAATTTGCTTATGGACTTGCCCAGGAAATAACAACCTATCACTTTCATTTGTTCATCAAAAATATAGCGAAGTAGACTCAATCTGATAAGATGTTAACATATAGTGACCTAATTTTCTGTAGATGCTTAAAGTCATTCAAATTTGTTGACAAAAAATGTATGTTTTGATTAATATTTTGCCACAGTACATTTTTGTCTTTCTTCTACAAGTTTTCAATCACATAATATTCACTAGAAATAAAGAGGGATTTCAGTGTCTCTTTATTGAAAAGCTCAAAATGTGCTATTTATTCATCATCTGATTACCTCAAACTTATAAAATTTTAAGAAAGTTGACATTATTTTTAGAAAAGAAAAGATGTTTTTGTATAAATGATTGATGGGGAGAGAGAACTCTGAAATCTTGCTTTGCATATTTGCAAATATCTGAATAATGACATATTTTGACATCTTGTTTTTCAGTGGATTGTACATAGAATGACACATCAACCCTTATCTAAAATGTATCTTTCTTTTGTTTATTCAAAGTACCTCACAACTTAATTTTTAGTAAAATCTTGATACTGGATTTTAGCACTGAATGTAGCACTTCTTGTACGTTAAGGTGATAAAGAATTAGAAAGAGGTATTAGATCTTCCATTTCTGTACCTTTTCATTTTAAGAAAAGATGTAGCAGTAACTACATTAGTGTTGAGAAAATCCTTTAATTTTTCCACAACTTTTTAAATAAAATTTGTCATGGTTTTGCATTTGTTCATCACTGCTAAATTAGAAAAAACATGTCATTATTACCTCTGTCACCATATTTTGTTATCAGATACCTAGTTTTTATTTGTTAAAAATAATTAGCTTTCCTTGTTCCTCTGCAAAGTAATTCTATTTTTGCATGTAAGTTATTGGTTTAATGGACATATTTTGAAGATGCAATCTCACAACCCCTTAAATTGCAGGAAAGGTGGTTTGCTCCTCAATAATGTCCTGGGCATAGGTGGAGCCTGCCTAATGGGCTTTACTAAGATAGCCCATTCGTACGAGGTTCTCTTCCTGGGCCGCTTCATCATCGGGGTGAATTGTGGTGAGTGCACCACTTGCATGATCATATATAGAATAAGTTCTGATAATGAAATTT